>CAAKHC010007934.1:70715-97156 GCA_901007825.1 Macroramphosus scolopax | reverse complement strand
GAAATAGGAGTGCAGTTACCTGAGGATTCTATCTGTGTTCTTAGATCCTTATCCGGCGCAGCAGCAGTCCAGCTGAGGGAGAGAACAACTCTGAAGGAAACACAAACTACTCAAGGGCGAAGATCAGAGAGAAAAGTAAGAGATTGAATTACAAAATTAAATCAAACATACACATGCCAAATAAAGTCTGTTCTTCATGTAATGTAACATTTCTGTACTGATCTTCCTCCTCCTTCACCGACCCCTCTCAGGCGAGAGTATCAGCAGTGAGACATCCAACGGCTACCTCAATGAAGCCGAGGCTACCTGGCAGACCTTTGATGAGGAGGCTGACACTCAGTCCACCCAGTCAGCGCACATGGATGTGACAACTGACCCACAGAGCCAGGGGAGTCTGCTGCTCAGTCACCATGAGGCTCTTGCAGGTATAGAACCTGCTTTTGAGATCTGCGTTTACTGCAGATCTTCATCAATTACGATGTTTATGTTCATTCGTGCTAACTGAAATCTTTTCTGAGCTAAAATATTACAGACTCCCTAAAATGATGTAACCAGACCGTGTCTTGTCGCGGTTGTTTGGAACCCAGTCCAGTAACCATTAACAGGGTATATATAGATACGGCTTGGTTAAAGAGCTTTCTTCTTCTTCAATAATGACAGTTGATAAAGTTTATTTAATGACCAAATCTCACCAAGCAATGGGTTGAAAGAGTTCAGCAGGTGTGTTGCATCCAGCTGGGTTTTTACTGCCTCTGATAACCTCACTCTTGCTGGGTTAGTCATTGGTAAGGAAACCTGACCTGCATGACGGCATCCGCGACAATAAATCTTTAGCTTAGCCCTTTAATCTTTAGAAAGCTGCTTGCGTGTTTGTGGCTTGTGAATTTTTGTGATTTTGTTGTGTCAGTTTGTAATGTTAGTGAAAGTTACTTCTAAATAACCGACATATACCGACTGCTCACCCCCTCAGCTTTCAGTTGCCTTTCCATCAGTATGGATCAGGAGGTCGTCCCGACCCCTCCCCACCCTTGTACTGTCTGTGTTGTCCTGCATCATCAACTCCTCCTTTGTCCCTCTTCTCCCTTCCTCAAACCCAATTTTATCCCTATCCCTTGTTTTCAGGTCCTGAGTGTTCTCTCCCTTCCCACTCTGCACCCCCGTTCTACCACGTCCACTTCCACTACCCTCAGAACCCCCCCGCCTCACCAGCCCTTCTAGTGCAACAGGATTGCCCCCTGGACGACACCATGCATCAGTCTGTCTTACACATGCCACACCACTTGGGTACTGCTCCCTAGCTGTTACTCGTTCTCTAGACCACCCTCGTATATCATTAACCCTCCATGCTCTTTATTTTCCAGCCTCACATTGACTCCCCTTTCTCACATTATACAATCCTCCCTCTCTTTTCTTCGTCCTCTCGTTCGGCAGATTCTGCTCGGCTACTTAATCACACAGAATTACCTTTTTGTTTCTCAACGGAATGAAAAACTAATTCCTCTATATCTTGGTTTTAAGCTGAAACGTCACCTCGGATCTGCTACACTCACATGATCCATATCTGCATCTTGTTCCAGACCTTTAACCCAACTGCTCGCCCATCACTCCTCTGTTGCCCACTGTATGGCACTGTTCTCCCAAAAATCAACCAAACTTCATCTCGGTGTTGCATGTGACTTGCGCCTGTTTTCCAAAAAGAATTCACAGCTCTGATCTCTTTCAGTGGACAAAGATTTTAGTGCTTTGAATCTTTTTGGGAAACGACGGTGAGACGAAGATTTGGTGCTCAAGCAATGACGGGATGGCTTTGATTGTGCTTATTTAAGTCTTAAATCTTAAGCTGCTTTCCTGATTGGTGTCCTACACTTGTTGATTGAATCTCCTGTCTTTTGGCTCACTTTGTATTACGTATCCACAGATACAAATATGGATTTTACCAAATATTTATCATTCTGTTAGCCAAATCACCCCAAACTCTCCTTTCCTTCTTCCTTTGGTCATGCAGACAGTAGTGAGTGTCTGGCTGATGATGTCAGCATCATTGCGGGTGGGACGTTGACTGGCTGGCATGCTGATTCGGCCTTCGTCCTATGGAGGAGGGTTTTGGGCATCCTCGGAGATGTCAACAACATCCGCTGCCCCAAAATTCACGCCAAGGTCTTTTCCTATCTCTATGAGCTGTGGCACAAGCTAGCCAAGGTAGACGCAAGCACACCTACATATAACACTTCTCATATCAACCTCCGATTCTGACAGTGATGTGAAAGTTAGCATGCTAGTTGCGGAAAACTCGGCTCATACATTTTGTGTATTTTTAAAATTATATGAATTGTATTCCCTCTTCTTATAAAGTCCTCTCCCTCTGTGTATCTTGTATGTCATCATAGGAAAGTTCTCACAAAGATTAAACGTGGTTTCTTCAATTGTTTGAAATTAAATGTGTACTTCCAGATTCGGGACAACCTTGGAATCAGCGTGGACAACCAGTCTTCTCCTCCTCAGCCATCCTTCATCCCTCCTCTCCGGATGCTTGCCTCCTGGCTCTTCAAGGTATTGACAACACCGCAATGTTCCTCAGTCTTTAAGATGCCACCCAAATTTCTGAATTGGTGCAAATGTGGCACTCATGGTATGGTCTTCAAAGTAAAAGCCCAGCATCAGTGATTCTGAAGAGAAGACCTGTTCGCTATCTTTTTCTAGGCACACATAGGTGCGACCCGCCAGTTGGGAAAAACTTTGAGGCATAACATGTGCAAAAACGTGCTCCAGCTGAGCGTGTTCAATCACCGAGAATCCACTCAAAATGTATTTGAAATTGAATGTAGCAAGATCCACTTTCATGTGTGATGTTGTCATCTCCTTACCCGGTACCTCAACATATTTACATCTAACTTATTAAATCATTATGTAGTTTTGGTTTCCATAGAAGAGTCCTCTGATATATTCAGGTAATTATTAGATGACTTAGCAGCAGTGGCAACAAAAGTTTGTAACGTTAAACATGTTAAATACTTCCCTCAGCATCTCTGTCTTTCCCTCCAACAGGCCACCATGCTGCCAG
The DNA here is from genome assembly GCA_901007825.1 of Macroramphosus scolopax. Classification (NCBI taxonomy): domain Eukaryota; kingdom Metazoa; phylum Chordata; class Actinopteri; order Syngnathiformes; family Centriscidae; genus Macroramphosus; species Macroramphosus scolopax. The sequence goes on along the minus strand of CAAKHC010007934.1, from coordinate 94,095 downwards.
CAGAATACAAGGCTGGCAAATTACAGGCCTACAAGCTGATTTGTGAGATGATGACCAGGCACCAGGACGTCCTACCCAACAGTGATTTCTTGGTCCACCTTTACCACATCATGCACAAGGGCTTCACTAGTGATGACCAGGTATGACCAACAGGTGGCGCCTCATTTAGGCTGCCCACAGGTCTTCAATTAAGCACTAGATGGCGCACCAGCCAAACCCATGATGTGTGTTGTCTGAAGTTAGAAATGCAATGATTTATAGTTGCAAGTATTGTCCTATACTGGTCCTATTTGGTTATTTTCTTATAATCCTGTGATTACCTTTTGGTTCTTGCTGTAATTCAGGTTAACCCTAGACTTATCATCAGAGTATGTTTACCCAATAACATGTCAGTACCAATCCGAGGTATTCAACCGGAGGACTCTTACTATCAGCAGTGAGGGTGGGACATATGTGCATGCTGCCCTTTATGACTGTTGATGCTCAGTGTTGGAAACTGTCTGCCAACCAGTGGTACAGAAGAATTCCTCTGTGTTTTGGCATCTTCCACCTCTTTTAGCCACACCCTTCCTCATATTTAAATCTGGCCTAGCTCCATTCCTTCCAGACGAAGCTGAGTGGAGATGAATGGAGTCCCCCAAAACAAAGAACAAGATAAAAGTGTGGTTGGGAGGGTTGTTTTGCATACAAGTGTGTGTGTGTGGGTGTGCGTGCGTGTGTGTGTGTGCCCTTCTGGCTTGGTTTCTATTGCACCTTGGCAGTGCGACAAGCTTATTAGAATGTTTTCAATATCGTTAAATAATGTTTTGAGCCCCCGCCGCGTATACGTGATTAATTAAGGATTGACGTCTGTCGCGCTCCGTTAGACTGACAAGTCGGCCAGGGGCCCAGAGTAGGCTGGCCTGCCTGTGTGTGAAGGAGCGGGAGGGGAGCCTAGGGAACATAGTGTAGAGTAGAGCAATGAGGGGGGCACATTGAGGGACGAGGCAACATTCTCCAGCTTTTGTTGCGGCTCTGTATAATGCGTCGGGGGGCCAGAGCCAGGCTGGCCACTGAAGCATGCTCAAATTGGCCAGAGAAAAGAGTCCTCACGCCACACAATAGAGGACAGCCGCACGCCTGCTTAACATAAGAAAGTGGCTCTTACTCTCCCCCTCCTCCTTCCTTGCCGCCTTTACGCAACACCCCCCACACAAAAAAAAAGAAAAAATCATATACTTTGATGTTTACAAATCTATACTTTTTTGTCATCTTTGTTGTATTAATTCTTCAATTACGTTACATCACCACCTGTACGGTCTAAGCCCCAAATTATCTAATGTGATTGTGCTTTGGTTTTTAAGGAATTAAACATATGTTTTGAGTTCAATTTTGGCTTTAAATTAGACACAGTATATTATGTAATTCAAAAAATGTATTCTGCAGACAACTTGGGGGGGAATCCTAGTGTAAATCCTCACCGTTAAAATCATTTAATCTTAAAGCCAAATGACAGTTCCTTTGGAGGGATCGTCTGTCCGCCTGACAGAGTGACAAGGTCAGGGCTATTATCCCGATGGTCTGTCCTCCTCCGGTCACCGGGCTCATAAAGGCGTGACCATGCCACGGTGGCAGTAATCTATCTAATAGGTCATCTGTCTGGACTGCAGAAAGTATTTCATATATTATTTTTTTTTTGGCAACTGCATGAAACAGTCTCACATATAGATGTCGAACAATGTTACGATATTATTCTTGCAAAAGACGATGGTGGAAAATGCCAGGTACGGCGTTGTCTAACTTTTATATCGCCTAATTAAAAGGCTGGCTTTTACATCCATGCCCCACATTATACAGGTGTGTGATATTGCTTCATCTTCTGAGATATTCATCCTAACTAATTTGGGGGAAAGTCCACGTTTCATATGAATCAAATATATTTAGATTTTGTGCAGAGTGATGAAATGTCAGAGTGAACCCCGTCACCCCAGAGGGCCGGCAGGTGGACACCGTATGCTCTCCCCTAGAAATGAGGTCAAATGAAAAGGTCTGAGGTGGCTCCATTCAGAGTTACGTTAATGCATCTTTTGTTGCTGTAGGGACCATTTCCACTGCCAACACAGAGCCACACACGGGGATAATTCCATTTCTATACACACACACGCACACACACCTCAAATCAGGTTTTCCTCTACTTACACATGCAATAGAAAACACTCTGCATTCTACATTTGTGGCTTCCTCTGAAATCCTCATTTCAGGCAATCAAGCAATAGTTTGTTGCTTGCTAATTACATCTGACTGCACTGCACATTATGCTTCAGAGGTCAATTACCAACAAAATGAGGGTAAAATGGGCCCTCAATCCGAAAGCTCTTCCCACCAATTTCCGTGCGGGATTGACTTCCTACTTATTGCCTTTGTGTGTTTATTTTTTTTTTTTTTACATGTCTGTTCACCTGCATTTTGTTTTCCAAAGCTTCAGGTGATTGTTCCAGATAGATAGGTGGTACATTGCCATGTTTCTGTGTGTGTGTGTGTGTGTGTGTGTAATTGCGAGAGAGCGAGAGAAAAATCGTGTGCCTGGATGTTTGCTAAGGTGGCCTTCGGATCGGCTAGAAACAGGCTGATGTTTGAACTGTCTGATTTACACAAGTTTATGGCCATGAAGGCAGGTGTTTCTAGTCTGGACCTTGCCTCTGTACACAGATATGCGTGTGTGTGCGCGCGAGATAAGAAAGAGAACAATCTCTCTGCCGTATTGAGGCGCTGCATTCTCATACCCGTGTTTTTTTATTAGTATTTCTTTTGTCAATTAAGTGTAAATAAACCGACCCGTTTGCTGCATCTTTGCCAATTATACATGGTAGGAAAAAACAGCTTTTTTTTATACGTCCAGCATGGTATTGCTTGTCTAGCTGTGACGTACTTTGCAATCGAGCATATGTCAACGTTAAAAGAGACCCCATCTGCCACTGAGCTGCCTGTACCTCAGCAAAACAATACCTCTGGCTTTAATTACAGGTTTGCTTATGTGTGTATGTACATGTGACTCACAAATGTTAAGGTCTTTTGTTCTCCCTCTTATCCTCTGTGAACAATCCATCTGCTAACCCCCCCCCCCCCCTCTCTCTCCTCTGTCTTTCTATCCTACTCTTTTCTCCCTGTCCTTTAGTGACATGTCCTGTTGAGTGCCTTACTCTCCTCACACACACTTACAACGCTTGGCCTACCTGTTGGAGGAAAAAAAAGCTTTCCCCCTGCCTTATCTCTCACATTGAGGCCCGTTTACAAAATATTTCTGTCACTGCCCCCCTCCAATCATACTCACCAGACCCCTTGTGCATACCAAATGCAAATTTGGTATGCACACACACACACACACACACACACGCTGTAGACAGCAGAGGTCCAGTTTTGTTTTCTGATTGATGATATCTGTTGTTTTTTTTTTTATACAAAAAGAGATTCAGCTCATGATGTCTAATTACAGTTTGCCTCCTATTAACAGTTGATGTGTGTGTGTGTGCTCCTGATCAGGATGTTTTGAACACTATCATCCGCTCCTGCTCCCCTCGATTCTTCTTCCTCGGCCTGCCGGGCTTCACCATGCTGCTTGGAGATTTCATCACTGCTGCCGCCTGCGTGCTCAGTTCTGACTCCGCAGAGGTACACACACACAAGCACACACACACACTTCGAACATTCACATCTACTTTTAACAGGAAAAATAATAAGAAACCAGAGGAAGAGCCACAGCGGAGGGGTCCCTCTGTTGCATGTACAGAACACACTATCAACATCCCAGAATGACAAAATATCAGTTACATGTTTTAGATCTGAATAAACATCCACACGAAAGCAAGTGCAAGTTTCTCTGAGCAAGCTGAGCAGTTTCAACTGTTGTTACATTCTTTCACTAACCGGCGAGAGTTCCGTGCATTTGATCTGCCTTTGTTGCGTTTCGCAGCATGTTGATATTGAAAAGAATCTGAGGGTCAAACCAGCGTCTGAGTGAAGAGGCGGTTTTCATCCTCCTTTTCTTTTTTTTGTGATCTTCAGGTGTGAGAAAAAGAATCCTTACTAACACTCAAGTATGACTCAGCAACTGTGAAATGAAAAGAAAACCAGTAATTATTTTATTATTTTATCATATTGATTCATGCATGTTTTGGAATTAAAACAAAAATTATTCTTATTGAAAAATCCTGTCATTAAAATAAATCATTAAAACGTGCTTATCTTTAACTTCAGACTGCAGTCGCAGTTTATTTTAAATAAAACAAATGTCTCTGATCATCAGACCCTTTACTCCTGAATATCATTAAATGAACATAAACATTCAGGAACAAACGTCTCGCTCATTCATAAGCGTAAACCCAACATGTGATCGCAGTTATTATGCCCTCAAACACAGTAGGTGATCTCACCTCGGCCAGGAAATGAATTCAAGCAGCATCTAGCTGCGAGTCCTGCGGGCTGCTTCCTGGAATCTGTGCGTGTGTACATTCAAATGAACACGCAGGGTTTTAATATTAATCGTTTAGAAACGTTAGTCTGATTTGGAGCAATAAGTAGAGACTACGTCAACTGTTAAGTCATTGCCAGTCTGCACTTACTTCTCTAAACTAGATGGAGTGTCATCATGTTAAAGAACTGTGTCAGAACATTTCAGTACAGGTTCATCGTCAGGTGCAGCTTGATACTCTTTTACAAATGCGTCAATTATGTAATAGATTTGCAATTTCTCCGTCACCAACTGTGTGTCAAGAGTGTTTGTTGCACATTAGCAGAATCATGAATAAAGATGGATCGTGGTTTTTTCCGAGGATGGAGGGTTTCCTATTTCCTAGAAGCGAGTTGTTTTCATGTGGCTCGAGGGAATTAATGAAAGCATGTTTTTTTTTTTTCTTATCTCTGCCAGGCTCCCAGGATGGAGGCTCAAACAATTCTTGGCTCCTTGGTGTGTTTCCCCAACCTTTACGTCCAGATTCCAGTACTGCGGAGCGTGCCTGGCTCTGATGACATTGTTATCGGCAATGAGGATATCAGGGTGAATACACCAGCATGTGCAACATTAGAAATACAATAATGATAATGTTTAGACTCTTGTTCAGTCATCTTCTTCAATATTATTATGATTTTGGGACCTTTACAATGGTTTGACTGCCAATTTGCATGTTACAACCGATGCCATGAAATGTTTCCAAGCACTAAAAAAAGTGATTGTTATTTAATAGTGCGTGTCGTTGCCATTCAGGATTATCTTGTCAACATCCTGCTAGAAACCGCAACAAAGGAGCACTGTGAAGGGGCCAGGTACGTTATCTTAGCTCACATTGTGTTAACTACACTGATACCAGTTTGTCTTTTCTTGCACAAGTGTGAGGAATGTGTCCTACAAAAAAACATTCTGCCGTTCAGGTGCATTGCCGTGTGCAGCCTCGGTCTGTTGGTGTGTGAGGAGCTGATGCAAGAGAAAATCCACCACCAGGTGAAAGATGCCATCAACGTCCTGGGAGTAACACTAAAGGTCAGTGAGCGGCCGAGGCGAGGGAGCTTCGTCTTCATCGCAACTGTTTCCAGTTTTCAATTTGATGAACTTCACTCACAAAACAAACAGCTCCACATTTATCAAGGGGTTTGTTGACCGTTAAAAATCCGCTCATGACTTTAGTTTATTTCCTTATTAGAAAAAAAACGCCGATGGTCACAGCGTCTGAAAAATTAAAGGATTGATTAAATCCGGATTTCACCCGCGTGTTTTTTTTGTTTCACGAGATGTAAGCCCGACTGCGTTCAGCTCGAACAGAAATGATAGTTGATTACATAAAAGGCAACAATTTAAACATAGGGATGGGAGGAAAAAGTGTGAGAATGTTCAGTGATGTGACTCATGGGTATATTTTGGAAGAGCCCTCTTTCCTCCCTGAGTGAAGAGATGCAGAGAACCAGTGGATGAGGGTTTTGATTTTTTCATGGAAAAGGGTTTTGGGCGGTGGCGTGATTTCCAGGCTGCCTCGCTCTCAGTAGATGTGGGCCAATTTAAGCAGCTACATCTCCCGGCTTCCTGCTCGAGCAACCCCCCCCTCTTCCCCGCCCCCCTTCCTCTCTAATGGAGCAGTAATCAGTCCCCTGTACAACTTGACACACAGACTCAGCCAGCCTCAAAATAGAGGGTATAGGCTGGGTAAGAGTGGGGGGGAAGAGTGGCACTGAGAGTCTCTTTTCTAAAAGCAGGTGCTGAACTCTCAGGGCCTCTTTTTGTGTTTGGCCATTTCTGCACTCCCCACATTGTCTAGCCTTGTTACATGTTGAGAGGCATTCAGCCGGAAGAAATAGGAAATTCTATTACTCCACAAAGATTTTCAAATCACTGAAAAAATTCACATTTGAACGAAAATTGTCAACAGCTCAATTCTTTTCTCCAATCAGTCTGGAGAAAATGAGCCGTGGGTCAAAGTGGAAATGGAATTATTCTGGTTGGATGACAAGTTGTGGAAAAATCTACATTGGTGGGAGCTTACTCAGAATCGTATCACAGTCAGCGAGCGCCGAAACTTTTCCGAGATATCTTTCAACTCGCTGAATTTAATACTTTTTTTTAAGACACAGATTCGACGAGGTCTTACACTCTCTGAGGTCTAAAAGATCCATGTCTCAATCATGAGGTTGTAAAGTCTGGGAATGTTAAGCCTCGATAACACACATCTTAGATACTTTTCAGTTTAAGAAATATAGGATGCCATTTCTGCTTTTAGTCTCGGACAACGTTAACATTTTAGATGCCATCAAAACAGTCTTTAAAGTTGCTGAGTCAGCATGACAGGCAGAGCTTCTCATTCATGTTTTCCTTGTCTGTATCTTCACGAATAAGCTAAATAACTTCACCTTTGTTTCGGCGCGATGGTTTGTGATTCAAACTGTGAGAAGCCTAATGGACGGTTGTCCTGTTCTGACGGATCGTAATAGCGTGTTATTATGTTTGTATGCTTATGCAACTGCACCGTTGCAAGTGAAGAGGTACATCATGAACATTTTCAAGGTTAGTTGTCATAATTCACCGATTAATTGGTTTCTCTCGATTATTAGTATTCTTCACGCAATCAACCGCAAACAAATCCTGTTATTTGGTAAACAATCAAGTAAACCTGATGCCAGTCCCGGTCTTGGTCCCTTGTTTTTTAAGTCCTTAAAGATCTGATGCCTCCTCATCACTTCTCAGCTCTTGTCCTGTCTTGTTTGTTTGTCCAGTTCGGGAACAAAGCGGTGGCTCAGGTCGCCTGTGACGTGTTCCACTTGCTCGTCTCTCACTGGGAACATCTCCCAAGGTTGGATCCTACTCTGCCTAAAAAAATCATTGAGGTAAGCTACACACACACACACACACACACACACTCGTGTTTACACACACAGCTTAATGGCTAGTAGCCATCAGAGGCTTGTGTAGAATACATTATAAGTAAGATGTGAAACTCTTCAATCAATCAATTTAGCACTTAAATGCGAGTCTCCCATGCATATTCATACCCTACGTCCCATTTTATCACACGGCCCCGTCTGGCTGATGAATCCAATCTTTTCCCTCTTGTTTTGCCCCGACACAGATCTTTGTGGCCACAATAGCCTTTTTGTTGCCAAGCGCAGAGCACTCAACTGTGGAAGCAGACAAAAAGGTACATGCTGGAAAGGAGGGGACATGAAATGAATAACATCTGAAGGATCTTGATCTATCATGTTGGAATGGTGCATTGAGGAATTTTCTGACTGAAGGGCTGACTGTTCTCTTTTTATCTCTGTTTTTCTTCTTTCTTCATCTATTTCTTCGGAGTTTACAGCTCCCATCCATAACCGTCTGTTTTCCTCTATTTATTTTACATGTTTGTATCTAACTAACCTTAAAATATTCTCTCCTCCCTCCATCCTCAGTTGATGGTGTCACTACTGCTATGCCTGTTGGACTGGTGCATGGCTGTTCCCCTGAGTCTGCTGCTGGAGCCCATCACCATGCCTTCGCTGGAGGACCACCCATCGCACAAGGCCCCACTACTAGACTACATTTACAGGGTGTGTAGCTTCACCAGCAGCTGAGCTTCAGTCAGAGACATTTTGCCAAGTTGAAGAAAGTCCTCCTTTTTTTTTACTACTGATTGATTTTCTGTGTCTCCTTAAATACATAAAGCCTTTGTCAGCTGACTCAAGAGCTTCAGCTTTGACACCCCCAACCTCACAGGCCCGCCACTTTAATTAGACTCACCTCCACTGTGACCTCCTGGCTACACCTCATTTAACATTATAGCGGTATAACAGCATGGAAGCGCATGCCATAGCCGAAGCATGCGCTTGGCATTTAGCATTGTTTTATATTTTAGTATTTACTGCATTCGTTAGGAAAAAGGAAAAAATATTCAGTATTCAGTCTATTTCCCTATTTGTCCCTCAAACCCTTTATTTTAGTGTCTGACCCTGAGTCAGACCATAAAGGGCCGAGCTTCAGGCATAAATGAATGACGTATTATTCATTCCCCTGTCTGGGCAGATGCGGTCAACGGCAGATCTTTGTAAGGATGTCAGCCCTGATAAGAAATGGTCCAATTATTCAAACAGGAGCCTTTGTCCACTTGATAAGCTCAGGCCATAAACGCTTGTCCTGCAGATTTGAATGGAATATGTCTTAATATGAGAGCGACTGCAGCTGCTATAAAGGCAAAGACAATTAGGCATGATTGGTTGTCTATCAGAACACAAAAGGCATGGCCCCTCTGGGTTTCATTGGAAATAATATATCAAGCAAGGCATCACAAGGTGTGACAATATTAATGCAATATCAAGTCCGAAATCAATAGATGTCCACAGACACGTTGACTGCTAATTATTCTCAGCGCTGCAAAGAGAACAGCTTCTTGTAGCAAAAAAAATCCTCTTTTTTTATTCCATTAGTGACCAGAATGAGTCACAGACAATGTAGCTTGCTGGCCCATTCACTTCCTAATTTGAACCGTTGTTAATTAAAATTGTATATTCAGAATGCGCGAGCCTTCAAATAGTCGCACAATCCGTGCTATTAAAGGGTTTGTCGTGCTCTTCATCCTGGCATTGAGAACAGTTGTGTTTTTGGTGACTAACAGAATGCAGATCACTTGAAAAAGCAACATCGCACTAAACCTCATTGGCTCATTGGAGTTCTGCTCAAGCTTCTCCATCTGCTCCCTCAGCAGCCAGCTGCACCACCCCTCTCGCTGTGTGTGTGTGTGTGTGTGCGCGCCTGTGTGTGTGTGTGTGTGTCTGTCATATATTTATCGTTGTGAGGACCGATTTGTTCTTGCTAGTGAGCAGTGAGCCCTGACTTTCTAACGCCGTCACACAGCGACCTCAGGGTTCAGAATTGGTTTTAGGGTTAAGGGTTTTATTTTAGGTTTAGCAGAAGCAGTAGCAGAGTGTTTTTTTCTGCCCCGATTAAGTTGACCTGCAGTTTGATCTTTCTTCCTTGATATTACCTCGGGTATGCAGGATACGTAGGTAATGGTTTTCTTTTTCTGTCTTTCTAAATTGTCTTTCTTTTTTTTTTCCTACACAATTTTGCTGTAGCTGATGGACAAAGTTTGCGCACTTAAGTCCAGCAACCTTTTTTTTCATTCAACTTCTAAGATTAACTTTTCACTTTCATCCTCTGACGGTTAGACTTCTGGCCCGGTGTTACAGTTACATAAATCCAGTCATCATCCTCATCATGATCTTAAAATAGCGATGTGATTTGCGAGTCTGGACATTGGGTTTGTTCATGCGGAGTTGGTCTTTGTCGTTCCTATATCTGACCACCCGCCTGGAACTGCTTTGTGCAGCGTAAAGTGTCTTCCACCAAAAGTAGCCTCGGTGTCTATTTTTACAGGCAGAGAAAACAGGCGCTTCTGAAACACGTGAATCTGATGGAAGCTCAGGTCTTCAATGGCAATCAGCTCTGGCGGTTGAATTGCATTCCGCTTCCGGTGGGATCAAAGTGTAGAGGGGCTTGGGGAATGCATTATGTTAAGTTGAGTGTCCTTGCAAGGATAGAGGACTGTATTACTCATGTACGGACATAAATATGATAGCACATTCACACTGTTGGATCTCGCAAAGTCCCAAACACAAGTTCTTTTAGAGGAAAGTTAAAGATTTATAATAGTTTTGTCTGGTCAAGGAATGTAAGGGATGGTAATATCCTCTAAATTGATATGGTGTGTTTGCACTTGTATGTATGAGGGAGAGAGAGGGAGGACGGGTGCATATGTGCATGTCCGCACCTGTATCTCTCTGTGTTTTATTACCCGCTTCGCTTATCCATACAATATGCGCCCCATCCAACCAACGTATGCTCGTTTCCCTGTGTGTTACCTTCCAGGAACTGTTGCTATGCGAAGTGTAGTCACTTAGTTGTCAAGCACAGCCGTGGATTTTCCCCCTCCCATTCTGTGTCTCCACCTCTCCACAGAGGGAAGCTCTTTGGGGCTTTGGTGTAGCAGCTGTTTGGTTCAGGTCTTTTCAGCATCAAGCCCAATCCCTCCCCCAATGCACCCAGAGGTCTGCTTGGTAGAATCATCCACATACTGTCTGCATTGCCCCACACAATACAGTTTCAGATGACAGGGCCAGCCTGCCTCTTCTGTGCGTCTCTCAGCCAAGTGTGAGCGTATGTGTGTGCTGAATGGGATTAGCCTTTGCATGGCTTTACCCAAGTTGCTCTCCTCTGACTAAGAGGCCCCCTCATTTACATACATAAGGCATATGATTTACCTCCGCATAAGCAGAACCTCACCTCCACTCCACTCAGATTAGACGGAATACAGGTGTGTTTTGGTGTGTGTGCGCGTTTCGAGATGCTAAGGATGCATGTTTGTGGTGGGAGCTGAGCACGAGGATAAAGTCTTAATTAAATCAAACAGTGTAAACCTGTCCAATGGCAGTAATCAACTGCCCCAGTGCGCCTTATCTAGCCCTGCCAACGGATGCTCTGCCATCTGTTATGTAGATCGATACACTCACACATCACAGGAGAAACGGATTAGCAGCAATAAAGACCCTCTTTCTCACTTCCCCCCCTCCCCTCTTCCATCATGGAGCAGTCATTCCCCTTTCAAATGCTCCTGGATCATGTCAATGTAGAACAGGCCTGCAGGAGTGTCACTGTACATCGTCTCACCAGACAAGATCATATCTAATAGGACAGCGTCTTTACACATCAGTGTTGAAGTCAAGTCATCAAAGTGCCTGTCGCTGGCATGCTGTAGATTAACTAGCCGGGCACACGGCATCTGGACATAATCAAGTGCGACTCTTTTCTACTGTTCCTCAGGTGCTGCACTGCTGCGTGTCCGGCTCCACCCTCCACACCCAACAGAGCCACTACCTCCTCAGCCTGTCGGATTTGTCCACCGACTACGACCTCATGTTGGGACAGGTTAAAAGCTTCGAGCCTCCACCCTCGCAGACTATCACCAACGACTTTGGCAGCCTGCTCACCGTGGCGGAGGGTAAGGACTCGCAGTGTGAAGCCATCCTCATGCCCCCTTTTACTACCTGGTGTATGTACAATTCCATAGAATGAAATTACCTCCCTGGATTGGATAGAATCTAGTATGCACACATATTTATGTATATATATTCATGGGAGTAAAACACAGCTTTTAGTTGGCCGCCACCATCATAGCTCTTCCCCTGATGACAACCTCTGTTGTTATTTTCCCGTGCTACTTCAGTTCAGCTCCGTATTATATTACTCACGGACCACAGGGACTTATATCCACCGCCCGAAACAAAACTAAAAAAAGGTTCGGTGGTGAAGCAAACTCTTAAGTACCCCATCCATTTGGAGCCTCTCCATTAAATGTCAATATCTTATTAAAAGTATGAAAAGGAAATCAAACATCACAGGGAATGGAATGTTCGCATTAGTGCTCAGCCCTAGAGAGAAGAGCCATTATGGGGTTTAGATAAAAATGTATTTTTCTTCTTCCTCTTTTTTGTGACCTTGTGACTCCATTAGGCAATGTAGTCCTCTCTCTCTCGCTCTCTCTCTCATGTCCTCAACTTCTAAAAAGTACTAGTAGCCGGAAACACAGAACATTTTTACTGAAACAATGTCAGAACAGCAGCTTTTGCCTGGAAAATTTCACCACACGTCTGCTTTGTGGTGCACAGCAGCACGGAGCGTTAGTAGAAATAACAAAACACTATCAAAAGGGCAAACCAAAGAGTGCCGGCCTAGTTACATTCATACCCCCACCTCATATTGATCAAGTCACATCAAAGGGCCAGCGCATCTCTAATGCAGCTTGGCCCGCTTTCTAAAGAGCTTTCTCCACTTTGATGGGGGATGATGGTATTGATAGCACTGTCACAATGCAAGAGTGCATCTTCTTGTTTTTCCCACATCACTGCAGAATAAAACACAGCATGCCTTTCACTTGGGCCTAAAGATCCATGAATTTATATAAATGCAATTCACGTAGTGGAGTCCTATTCAGTAGCCTGTAAAGATGGAGGTTCTCATTAGCACTCGGCTGTCTCAACACTTGTCCATTGTAAGAAGACTCAATGGCCCTTTCAAAGTTGTCTCCCATGATTAGATGCTACCTACTTAGAGGTGTGCTGGCCAAGCTATTGTGAGAAATGAATAAAGTAGCCCGTGTATTAATCATGAATGAGATATGGCTTTGTGTAAAAAGAGCTAACAGATGATAGCATGTCTACACACAAATGTGAGGCTTTTGAAATGGTTAGCGAAGTCGGCATCAGACCTAAATGATAGCCCGTCTCTACACAAGTGATTGTCTCAGGCGATGGTTAGCGTTTTTATCTTACTGCCCTCATTCTTTCAACAGAAAAGCGACGTCGTAACATGGAGCTGATTCCTCTGACAGCTCGGATGGTCATGACACACTTGGTGAACCATTTGGGGCATCATCCATTGAGCGGCGGCCCTGCCCTCCTCCATAGCCTTGTTAGCGAAAACCATGACAACCCGTACGTGGAGTCGTCCGAGCTGTCCTCCGAGGTCTTCAAAAGCCCCAACCTGCAGCTGTTTGTCTTCAATGACACCACGTTGGTGTCCTACCTGCAGATCCCGGCCGAGACCCCCACTGCCGGACAGCCACCCCGTCCCTCCTCCCAAGTGCGTGTCATTGTCCGCGACATTTCTGGCAAATACTCGTGGGATGGGGCGATCCTCTACTGCACGACCCCGGAAGACTCTGATGATGTGGGAGATTTTAGTTCAGTGGATCCTCCTATTCCCTCCACCACTACAGTCACACACTGCAGAGACAAGTCCACTTCTCCAGCAAAGGGACTTTACAAATCGCATTGCTCCGTCTCGGATTCCCTCTCTGACTGTTGCGAAGAGGAGGAGGTAGATGCTCTGGATAAGCTTCTAGAGGAGCTCGGCCACAGCAGCCCAGAATGCCTGCCTCAGCCACAACTCAGACTAAACCAGCCGGCCCCCTCGCCCTGTGGCATGAACCTAGAGCAAGAGAGCGCTATACTGGAGGCCATTCTCCGTCAAACCCAGCAGGAGGAGGAGCAAGTGAGGAGGTGGGATGCTGATGTCAGCTTCCGGGCCGCCTGCCAGAGGGAACCCTCCCACCAGGAACCAAAAGCTCCTTTTTACTTCTGCCGGCTGTTGCTTAATGACCTTGGCATGAACTCTTGGGACCGCAGGTATCATGGAAACTGAGATTGGCTGTTATCATTGCTCTGTTTATCCTTTTGCTAGAGAAAGAAATAGACAAACAGAGACAGTCAGGTTGAGTCATTAACGGGTCTTTTTTTTATCTTAAATTTGATAACTCTAAAAAAAAAATGCAGCCTGTTAATATCATTATTATTCTATATTCATGTTACTCTCATTGACTTGGTACTCAAAGAAAAAGGAAGGGCAAAGTTAAAAGCACCCTGGAGGCTGAAGTGTCTTAATCTCCTCTCCACAGGGTGAAAATGCCCAGCTGTTTTCACTAAGGTCTACCTGGCAGAGCCGCATCTTTGCCGCGCTTCCCTGTAAATTAAAAGCTTACACCTCTTAATGGCGATGGCGTAAAAATGCACGCAGCTTGTAGGAGATTGCTGTTTGCACCTGTGCCTTTCTTTTCCTTTGTCTACCTTAACAGCAAAACAAAAGTTTGTCTGAGCACAACGTCAGTAGATCATTAGTCGTTGCCAACCTGGCAGCTTCCCAAAGTGTTATACAGATCTCAGAATGTGATGCCTGATGCAAACTGTTTTCATCAAACAGGAAAAGTTTCCATTTGCTGAAGAAGAACTCCAAACTCTTAAGGGAACTGAAGAACTTGGATTCCAGACAGTGGTAATGACTTTTTAAGTGAAATGTGGAAATCGGTTACGTGATGCAGCCTGTAGGAATTCATTTTGTCTGAGATACTGATACCACTTGCATACACATGTTTAAGTCGTACAGTTATTTCAAGCAGCATCATACTCGCCTCACCCTCCTTTCATCACTCATGATTTACCTAATCTGTCCCGACTCCTGCTGATCACATCCCTGGACATCTCCCTCACTCTGACTCACTACCACTCTTGCTGTCCATCTCTTACTGTGTCTCTCAAGGTCCAATCAATAAATATTCTACATATTGCTTCCAACAAGAGCTTATGAAAACGGTTCCCTCCGAATTGGCCCTCAGTCTCCCGCATGGCCAGACTTAGTTGGGCAATAACAACCTGTACGCAAGCATGCAAAGTGCCCTAAATCTACCCCAGCATGATGCACTGCCATGGCAACAGGAAAAGTGAAAAGGTTGAGGGGGGCTGCCAATCTTTTTAAAACCAGTTCAGAGCCGCAGGAATAGTGGGAACAAATTACAAACTTGATTTCTCACGTTTTCTTTGCTGATTTATTCCAACAACTCAATTACGATTACACACACAAATCACGCTGATCAGCAGGTTGAGGTGCTTTGAATCATGGGATTCACGTGTAGAGTCATTTTCATCTGAAGCAACTGAAGTCGTGAGCTTTCCATGTTCCATTGCATTCCGTAAACTGGCTGCTTTGTTCTTTGGATACTGATTGCTGTATGTTTCGTTCTGCAGCCGAGAGACGCATAAGATTGCTGTGTTCTACATCGGAGAGGGCCAAGAAGACAAGTGCTCCATCTTGTCAAACAGCGCAGGCAGCCAGGCCTATGAAGACTTTGTATCTGGACTGGGATGGGAGGTGCAGACAACTAGACCTTTTAACTCCAACAGATTCATCCACATAGTCAAATCGAAACATGCTTACTAAACCTCAAGCACATTTACAACACACTAAATGGTAGATGTATCCCTCAGGTGGACCTGGCCACACACTGTGGCTTTATGGGTGGCCTCCAGAGGAATGGCAGCACAGGTCTATCTGCTCCGTACTACGCTACCTCCACTGTGGAAGCCATCTTCCATGTCTCTACACGTATGCCGTCTAATTCCGATGACTGCCTCACCAAAAAGGTGAGTCCTGCAAATGCTCCTGACCTGCTTCAAGATGAATCTTGCTCATCCCTACTGGTCCATGGAGTTTTCATGTAATATGTAATTTATCAATGACACCAGTTGAGTTCCAGGTAAGTTGGGATAAAGGAGAAAGTACCACTTGGGCTGTTTGATGCAGTGAAATGGCTACACAGTCCTGCGTGCCCAGAGCAGTATGTTGTTGTAGCCTTCAGCTCGGTGTTAAATTGTGATCAGGAGGTGTGACTCCAGAGTGCGGGCATTGATTAGTGACCCTGGCCAGGCAGACCTGAGGAGTAGAGAGTCGCAGGCACACGAGTACAGAGAGGGCATTTGCCGCTGTGGTAATGACTATGATTCTGCTATCCCTGCCCCCCCTCCCCGTGAGCTGTGACCAGGGCCTGGATTCAGCCATTAGCTCTCCCTGCTAGAGCAGGCGCCGGCCGGATGCCAGCAGGATCCTTTTATCCAATTCCTGCTGCCGCCACAGGAGCGATCGATTGGGTTCTGCAGTAGGATTCTGGACTGTAGTGCACGAGTGGCAGTTAGCACGAAGAAATGAGCCGCAAGGCCCCTGCCCGTGCTGCCAATCTTCTCATGCAGTACCCTGCTGAGAAGGGAAATTCATCAGGCTCGCCTCACATCCAACCCCACATCAGTCGTCCCCCCCTTCTATTTCACAAATAACCACCTACTCATTCCAAGCCCATCCTGAACCTGTGCTCAGGGACTGCAAAAATTAGTCAGTCTATGGAAAGATTTAGAGTTTTGTCTGGCCAGAGTGAGGCACTGGAGGGGCGGTCAGAATGTAGAATGCTTCACTCCATTAATGTTACTGGGAACTTCTGTAATTGCTCATATTCACCTTGCACAGTTCCAGAAACAAGCCACAGGCCATACAGAAATTGGTAGGCTGGCTGCATGCACGGATGCTTCAAAAGAAGATTGGGGGATGGGGGGGAGGAGAAGGTGGTATGAAGAATTGGAAATGAGAAATGGGCTTTGTCTGTGTCCAAGTAGAATGTTTCCCTGTCAATTTAAAAATAACACTTTTAGTCCAGCAGTCACCCACTTTACTGCCTGTAGCCATAGAGGCACACTGTGGGGGAGAGACGGATGGGGGAGCCCACGTTGGCAGCTTGCCTGTTTGAAGAGAACACAAGGGGGAAACAGCTAAACCAAAAGGAAAAGATGAAAAAACATGAATTCCTCAATCCAATTGTGGGTTTTAGAGCAGTGCAAGCTGCAGCAGCAGCAGCAGCAGCTGGCTTCCGTAATGCGGTTATAGAGGTGACCTGCAGGTTTGGGGTCAGGCCATGTAGAATGTATGTGTCTGTGTATCTGTGCGTGCGCGTGTGTGTGTGTGTGTGCGTGTTTAAAGAGGAGGAGATAGACAGATGCCTGAGCTATCACACTCACCCCCAGGCACCACAGCTTAACTGGGTTTCTGCAGGTTGTTTTTATGAGGAGCCGCTTGTGTTCGAGGGCCCTCTGGTCTGCTGTATCCATGTGTGAAGCCCATTGGCTGGGTGGGAGGTCAAAGAGGGTTAATTGGACAAGAGCCTTGACTGGAATCACATTTTATTAAAGAAGTCTCAAATATTTGGATGTAATTAACGACGGAGTAAATAGATTGATGCCGGAGATGTTTGACTAGAGCGTAAGCATCCTCATTAAACTTGGGATTCAGCTCATCCAAATGCTAATATCGTAACCTAAATTAACATCTTAGTTGGACTGTCGACTGCAACTGCATATTCAACATTTTCTCTGAAATTGTCCCAGTGCCTGACCTGGTTGGTACCTGCTGATCCTCGGGTAGACAGGCTGAACTGGCGAGCACCAGTAATCAGCATGCCGTGGATTTGTTTAAGATTACCGTATTACCATAATTAAGGGCTTATAATAGAATGTGCTAATTGCATTTTTGGTGGCGAGGGCATGTTTCTTAATGGCTCATTAGGCCCCACAGTACATTGGCAGATGTTTTCTACTCAGTAGAGGCTCACTTTTCAGTGTCCATGATACCTCACAAAAGGGAAGGATGGCTTGATTCAGCTGTACTGGACTCCCAGGTAATAAGTGATCTACACTTTCCCGAGAATATAATGTGGCTGTGTCCGTCTATTTAACTTTGGAAAGGGTAAAGCTGTTTACCCATTTCAAACTAGCATCAGTCAATTTCCTGTTATTTAAGTGTATCTTCTTGTTCTGCCCCGTTTCATTTGTGTTTGTGAATAGAGTGGAAATGGGAAGCAATTTCATGTCTGATGGGGAAGGTTAATTGGATTTGAATTATTTGGTTTTAAAATGCTCAATTTTGTGCATTTTCACTTTGCAATTTGAATTTGTGTTGGGAAAAAAAAGCTACAGAAAGGATTTAAACCAGAGCCCAGACCTGTATTTAAACCATTGTTTTCAAAGTTTATGATTCTGTTGTCAGCAGAGGACCGGCTGCATTTAGGTTGTGTTTTCTTTCTGCTGCGTCTACCGTCCAACAAGAGTGCTTCTAATGGAAGAACATGAAATAAATAAAATGCCAGATGTAGATATAAAAGCGGTGCTTTACTAAATGTACCTCTATTGGCTTGTCGGTAGTAAACAATGTTTTATCATCCATCATCCATCATTCCTTCGACATACCTCTTATACCTCTGGCTTGTAGAGAAGATATCGGGCGGAGATACTAACTGGATAAACTCGGTTTTGTCACCAAGTCGATAAATCCATATTTGTTCCTATAATCATCAACATAGGGATTAAAATTCTGTGTACTCGCCCGGCTCTTGATTAGTCTGTTTTGTGTTTTTTTTGGCAGCTGCGTCACCTGGGAAATGATGAGGTGCACATCGTTTGGTCCGAGCACACCAGGGACTACCGACGCGGCATCATCCCGACTGACTTTGGAGACGCAGTGATAATAATCTACCCAATGAAGAACCACATGTTTTTCATCCAGATCATGAAGAAACCGCAGGTAAAAGTATCTTTATGTCGTTTAGGTAAAAAATGTACACCTGCTCAGGTGCAGTGGCGGGTAGAGCTATGCCTCGTTGACACTACACATGGAAACTTGGTTGAGGGGTCGTCTGTAACCGTAGTAACTGTTGTGGAGGTATGTACGTTTGCATGCTGGACCAATGATGTTGCTGCACATACAGGACACCAAATAGCGAGCACCTTTGGCAACTTTTTGGGTGGCTCGCTGCAAATCTGCACGCAAAACAAGTTTGATCGCCTCCCTCGCAAAATATAAACCCATCACTTAAATTGAAGGAGAGAATAAGGAAGCGCATAGAAATTAGAGAAAAGTTGTATGAGAAATGGAGGAACGGCGATATAGGAGATCATTTAAGGATTGAATAGATTAACTGTTAATCAGTATATTAAAGTAATTTAACTTTCCTGTTAGTTTTTTAGGTTCTTTCTTGCGCTGTAGGCTCTGCCTGAAGGCTATCAGTTCCCTCTCCTCCAGCGGTGTATTATTACCCACACTGTGGGTATGTGCTCTCAGGGATGGCTACTCTCCTTTCTTGACAAGCTTTCATCTTGGCTACTCCGTAGCACTGCACTCTCTGTGTGGCCCTCCAGAGGATAGTGAAATTACTCTGTCTGAGAACAGCTGGCAGTTCCCATATTCTCTATTCGCTCTGTATTCCCAGTATTCAGCTGAACATTTTTTTCCATAATATGATTAGGTTCTGTGTGCACCACTAATCAAGCAATGACAATGTTTTTGTCTTTAAACATCATTTATCGTGAGATGACTGGGAAGAGCATAACACAGCTCCTGGAACAGCTTTATCAGGACCGATCGAGCCATAGCAACAGCCGACAGAACCACGGATGATGTTTATTTGCAATTATTTGATCACCGGCCTGAAATGTAAATAAATAGCACACAATTAATAACACAGTCTTACATGGGTTTATTATTTGCTGAGTTTGGATTATCATGCACTCTCACGTATAACTGTATTGTTTCATTCGGTGTCTTTTATCCTGGTTATTTTCTAGTGTAAAAACTAGCTCTATTGCCACTATCATCGCTACTTATCTTCGTGGGGTTTATCTCCGTCTTTGTGGGTTTCTAAGCTCAAAGAAAGCCTCTAAAGCTGTTGGTAGAAGGGCAGAAGATAGCTGACATAGCCCATAATTCTCTTAGAATCTGATGTGGCAATAACTCGCAAATAATGAAGTAAATTGTATCTGCCTGGCGTGTCGTTTCAGTTTAAAGCCCCTTTATTGTATAATGTGACTGGTTATTATACACGCTGAATCAGCAAGTTGAAGACAGCAGGACCTTTTGGAGGGACGATGACATTCACGTCAACTTCCAGGTCAATGACCATTGGGCTGCAGTGATTAAGGGCCAGCATGAACAGACGCGTGTACCCACACACACACACACACGCTGCTGCGGCTAAAAATGCATATTACTGCTTTGTATTTGTTCAGTAGCTCAATATGAGGGCATTGTTAAGTATTGATTGTCATTTTAATTTAATTTACCTTACATTGATTCGCATTAGATATGTGTGCTTGTCATGCAAAGCTAGGTAACATCCAATTTCCAGCAGAACACTTCCCCTAAACAGATGGATAAACGGTTAAAAAAAAAAGAAGAGAACAAAAACATTTAGAATCAATCTTCAATAGCGGGACGCTAACTGAATTCATTTAAAATCGGTATGGATGTTTAAGTGCCTCGTGTTCTTTTCTTTCTTCTTACTCGTTTCTTTCTCCTTGACTTTCTCAGGTGCCCTTCTTTGGGCCGTTGTTTAATGGCGCCATCATCACCGGGAAGCTGCTGCCAAGCTTAGTGCGGGCCACCTGTATCAATGCCAGCAGAGCTGTCAAGTCCCGGCTGACTCTCTACCAGAGCTTGTATCCTTTACTCCTTCGTGCCTTCTGCTTCATTTATTTTTCACCATCCCAACATGGGGATTTCCAACAGAGGTATGACATTTTGTGTTAAATACACCCCTGATTACTCCTAGGTGGACCCATGAAAGGTCGTGCACTTATTTTGTTGCATTTCTATGTTTCCAATAAACACCACTGAGCTTAAACTTACAGCACCACCAGCACGCCATTTGGGTAAATTCACATAGACATGTGGGGTGCTTGTCACGTCAGCCAACGCACACAGCTGAGTGCTGACACTGATCTTTATTGGCTGGCTGATTTACATACAGCGATTAAGCCAGGGCTGTTGCGCAGCCTGGAGCAGCATTGGAGGTTGTGCGGAGCTGTTTTGGGTACAGATAATGTGTCATCATCTATTACTACCGTTTTATGGAGCACAAGGAGTGCCAAAATAAGAGCACCGTCAACAAATGCATACAAGTGCATATAGACACAAACACACATCGACACACACGCTCGCTCTCATCCCTCCACCCATCCGTCAGTGTGCCGTTAAGAGCCTGACTCCAGCTGTAGTTGTCAGTTGGTTTAAAGGGAGTGTAATCACCAATGGCGATGAATTAGCATTTGAATGCCGGCAGCACAGGATTGAGGGTGAGAGAGAGGGGGGGGTTGGAATGGCCCCTGGGGGGGGGGGGAACCTGATCTCTAATAACGCCCCGTTCCACCTCGGACAGCATGTACAGCACCGCCTCACCAGAACCACGCTGCCCCTCTGGCGGTTGCTATAGAAACCTTTCCCCAAGGAGGTTTAATTTTGGTGAAAGAGTAGTATCTGTTGTTTTCGCATACTGGCAACTAGTTCTTTAAAAAATAACTATTTTCTATCCTAGTTTTTAACGACATAGCTGGGTGTGTAAGTATGTGTGTGGTGTTTCGCAGAGCATCACATCCCCTGGTCCCCCACTCTTATATCAGAGCTTGTCTGTGTGTCCCCGGGGGCGTCCTGAGTGACAGATGTCTGTTACCCGACGCCAAGAGAATTAGCCCAGTGTGACTCTCAGTGCCAGAGAGAGGGGGGGGGAAGCCACTGTCCTGCCTGTCTCTGTGAGCCTCAGGGGGTGTACGAGATAGTACCAGGCCTTTGCTGGGCGACAAAAGCCCTACCTGGCATTCCTTAGCAAAGGAGCAGGCAGCACAAAGTCATGATCTATGTGAGGAGATAAGCGCTGCCTCTGGAGTTCTGGCACTGATGGGGCTCACCCAGTCCAAGAGAGGAGATGAATGAACGTGCCAGGCAAAGCACGCTGCCAGCATGAGTATCTGCATGTCTGCTGTTTGTCTGCCCAGCTAGAAGGGCTGCTGAGGAGAGAGGAAATGTATGAACTGATGAATGACCACAATATTAAGTTTGGTGTTCGCCATTTGAAAGGGATATGGTATCACAGAACATCCTGTCTGACACAATGCACAGCATTGCCATGAACCAATATCCAAGACTTTACTGTCAGTTGCAGTTAGTGTGATATATTCTTTCATCTTGCCGTTGCATTGTACCGGCCATTAGCACTTTTTTTCGCACCAGTCGTCATTCTTCTATCTCCTTAGGATGTGTGGCTCTTTATCTTTCACAGTTTGGAACAATGACAAAACCTCTTTTTTTCCGGATGTGTGTTTTCTTGTGCAAGATGAAATCCTCATCCTTAGTTTACCCCTGCACAATGCCTTCACAATCCACAGACTGCTCTCTGCCTGTGAGGCCACTCTCCGAGGTAATTAGTTGAATATTTCTTCAAAGAGAAGCTATATGACCCCCGTGTGTCCTGATAAAAGGCCAGTGTGGAGCTGTGGCCCCCTCTCTCGCTCTGTCACAAGGCTCGAGAGGACTCCAGCAGTCTGCTGCAATGCTCACAGGATCTCTCAGCCTAATAGGATTTGATATCGAAAAATGACCACCGGCAACATTTTCAGAAAATGCACACATAGACAGGCTATACAAGGGTTTTTCAAATAGATCCCCCCCCTTTGCTGTACCTCTATATCTCTCCCCCACCACATCCTCTGTCTCACCCTCTTGGATATGTGAAATCTGTGTAGGTGCATTCGTTTACTTGCTGTTGTCCGGCGCTCAGTGTCAGTTAGAATTTGTGTCAATTTTTGCTGTCAAGACGCAACCAGAGACATAATATAACAAGGCTCTCACAGACAACTCATAATGTATCATCTATTATTTAGGCGCCTGATGGAAATTGCAGCTGGTCCGGCTTTGTGTGTTCTAAGTGTTTTGTCTGCAACTAGTCCATACTTCACAGCTGCTTTTTCAATACGTGCGACCACAAAATATGCCATCTGAAATGTTTGGTAAACCACAGATTTTCTGTGTTTCTTCAGCAGCGGATTAGTATAAGTGTAATTTGGTGCGTCTATTAATGGGAGGTTATGACCCAGTCAGCCTTTGGATGGACTTGTTGTCTGCTGCTGTGTACTGTATCAAAAGATTGTTCATATTGTCTCAGTAGAATAATGTCTGTATCCAGACACAGGGATTCATTTCTCTCTTCGGCAAGCACTTGAGTTTGATGTGATGTCCATCACTCTATGTGATAGGGGTAATGTAAAGGGTAAACCTGTCTGCTGGTGTGTGTGTGTGTGTGTGTGTGTGTATGGGACACGGTTTCTAATCGGTGAGACTGTGCGGAACTGACCTTGATTTGGAGACATAGCCTCCCTGCTGCACAGAATCAATAGCTTTTGCACACTGTCCTTAGCCGCCATCCTTTGCTCTGACACACACATAAACATAATAAACACACATGCACGCACACACTGATCCATCTCCAGGCAGCGATCAATAACCATAATCTGTTTCTGCCCTTCGCCAGTCATGCGAGCCAGGCTTTTAGGTGGTGTGCGCGAGTCTGTGTGTGTGTGTGTGTGTGTGTGTGTGTGTGTGTGTGTGTGTGTGTGTGTGTGTGTGTGTGTGTGTGTGTGTGTGTGTGTGTGTGTGTGTGTGTGCGTGCGTGTGTGTGTGTGAAGTCGCAGAAAGATG
>CAAKHC010007934.1:38447-61396 GCA_901007825.1 Macroramphosus scolopax | reverse complement strand
CTCACCCATCCATTTCTTTTCCTCCACCGTCTCTCAATAGTTCTATCCCTTGTTTTTGTATCTCTACCAATCATTTCCCCTCATGTATCCTATGTATGATTTTTTTCTCTGCCTTTCGTCTGCTTGTCCATAAAATCATCCTCTATACTAACACCTCCTGCAGATGGCATTGTGATCCCCTGTTGATTCCAACTTACTCAGGTTACAACAGTCTGACCTCCCTATCTGCTCTGGCACCCGTTATAATGACTGGTAACATCAGCTTGTACGCAAGTCATTGGACATTTGTTAGTATTTAGCTTTTGCCAACAACATTTTTCCGTTCTCAGCATGTAACCAACGAGGTGAACAGTATTTGTGTGATATCTGATAACATTGCCATGAGTGTGCGTGTGGTATGAGGAGGTAGGGGCACTACGGCTTTCAACCACAACAAAAGACTAATGACCACATCTGCTTTTTTTGCCCTGCTTTCACTGGCACCCCGGCACCACTAAGCACGCCAATCCTTTCCTCTTAACAGGCCAATTATGTGACTGCTGGAGTCAATGGTGCTGCGAGCTACTCCTGAGCGCTTTTCCTCACCAAGGTCAAGCTGATTGGCTCAGGTTAATGGGCAGATGTGGGGCTAAGAGAGGAGGGGGTCAAGCACCTAGAGGCACCCTCCATCTCATCTTTAAACTGTCCCTCTTCACCACAAGAGCCCCCTTTACCACAAGCGCTTCTACAAACAGGATTAACCTTGGTTGTGCTGTGTAGACCCCGAGCGGTGTAGGAGGGGGTTTCTGACATATATGGCAAAGAATGTTTAGCCCAGTGCAAGAGGGAAGATCTTCAGGTAAAAGTAACTGAACCACAAGTTAAAGATGTCCAATCTCATGTCCCCTGTGAGATGGATGTATACTCTACCAGATCAGGGTTATATAGGGTGACTTGTTTTGTTATAGCTGATTAAAATCCTGCATTGCATTGTAGTCAGCATTCCTTTACAAAGCACAGATCTCTCAAGATAGTTGTTGGTACAGTTCTGAAATGGACTTTTGACCTGGTCAGTGATCCAGTTACCTCCCGTGTTAAATCCGAACTGATCCGGCACCTGTATTTCCTGCCAGCTACTTTTTTTTCAATGTCACAGTTCACTAGTTATAGAGAGAGGTTCTGGCCTTAAGCGGTGTACTATTTCAATCTCAACATGATGAAGGAACCCTGCAATCAATCCATTTTTCTGGTCACATTTTCTATTGTGTTTGAGTCTCACTGATGGAGAGATCATGGTGGGTTTTCAACCGTGTGTCGCACAACGAGCCACAACTTCCAGTGTGTCCCCGTCCCTCAAAGTTTCCAATCTTCCAGAAGTGTGGCGCCTCATGTGGTTTATTTTTCAATCTTTAATTAGCGTCCCTTACTTACTTATATCCAGCTACAGTCAGTTACAGTAATAATGTGCAAAATACCATCAAGAAGATGGCCAGTGCTTGTCAACATGGCTGTTAGCATTGGAAGTGTAGAATTAATTTTATAGTTGGCTCTCCGCTGTTTGCCGTGAAAGGAAGAACAGTTTGTTTGTTTTGCTTCAATGTTATAAATAACTTGTTTTTAGACTGAAATGGTGAGAAGTGAGAGTTGCTTCACAGGAACCTGGTCTATGAGTATCTCTGCAGGCTGTGTGTGTGTGTGTGTTTAAAAGATGATCACTTTGTGTGTCAGGGGGCCGGGGGTGGCGTTAGGCCTTCTGTCAGCAGGAGCACTGAGGAACACAAAGACCGAGGCTGGATGGTGAGGATGCAGCTCTCCAGGGAGACACTAGATCAGAGGTCAACATAGGCTCTTTTGGGGAACCGTGGGTGGCTGGGTGGAGGGGCTTAGTGTGTAGATTTGTGTTTATGTTGTGCGTGTGTGGCTACTTATGCACTATGTGTGAGCATGTGTACGGTGCCGCATGCACCGGGTGGGGTTAGGCACAGCAGCGAATGGATCCCAGTGGACAAGCATTTTCAGGACAGGTCCCTGTGGACAGAGGGAGAGAAAGAGAGGGAGATGAAGGTTGGTGGTGGTTGGCCGATGGGGTCCAGCAGAGATGGAACAGCCTGCTAATGAAGAGCCATCTGAGGCCTGCGTTCACCTTGACCATGGGCCGCTGCAGCTGCCCTGACCTTGGCTTTGATCCACAAAGGTGCTTGACCTCTGCTTTTCCCCAAGAGTCCCCCCTCATCGCCATCTGGACAGCACACATGCATATGTATACATACGTGCACACGTCCATGGATACATATGCATGTACACGCATGCTGACCCATATGCACATGCACATATGCCCTCCCAGGTATGACGCTGTTGTTCTGTCGATATCTCTCTGGTGTTAATTCAGCCACACGCACCGTTATTTGGGCATTCAAGATTCATGTTTGTGCATAATTCACTTCTGTGTTTGTGTCTTTGGCATACACAGATTCACTCAGAAGCCAACTTCCAGACATGAATCAATACCTATATCAGCTCTAGGGCCGAAATAAATGCAGGAATCCATTAAGATCATCATCCTACATTCATAAATGTTAATAGATCTGATTATCTTTATAGCCACTGCTCCCTAACCACAATCTTCATGGCTCCAGATATCAATGCCCGAAGTAAAGTTGTTTACTCAGACCTGAGAGAAGTTGCCACGCTCTGTAAATATACATCGCTTCCCTTTTGTGCTCCCTAATGGGAAGTCAGCCGCTTGGAACCTAGAGGGTTCCATGGAAATTCCCAAAGTGTGTGGCGCGCTCACACACTCTGCGTGTCCGCCCGGTTCAGCTGTAAATGTTATATCATGGATGACTTGAGTTGCAGTCCATCTGTGGAAATGTGGACATGTCTGCACATTCCTTTTTATATTTCATCCCTAACTTTATGAGACATTTCGCAGACCTTATCCAACACAGATATACAGGCCATGGTAACGACTTTTGGAACCCAGAACATTTTGATATGTGTCATATATTTTGAGATTTGTCACAAACAAGAAGCATGGCCGGGCCCTCATAAACAGTAGCTGATTATTTCTCCCCAAAAGTAGGTCAGTGGATTTGGTTTCCATGACATGGACATAATCTTTGCATAGCTGTTCTGGATGTGTCCCTTGATTAAGTTACTGCATGGAGGCAGCAGCATCTGTGCGTATAGAGGGGAACAAGCTGTGCCCCTGGCTTAGTAATTAGAGACAAATAGAAAGATGAGGGAGTGCGAAAGGGAGAGATAAGGCAAGATTACCCCTCACTGTGCATCAGGTCTGATTTCTGTGCAGCATTTTTTTACCAACAGATAGCATCGTACATTTACTTAAGTGGCTGATTATGGCTCCCACTTTCACTCTTCTGCAAAATGCCTTTTATTAGTCCCCCTCGCTCGCCGCCTGCCTTTCTCCCTCGCTGCCTGTCGTATATTTTCCCTTGTCTCCTGATAATTCTACACAATCTCCCTTAATTTTATTCTTTGAAGTTTGTTCTCACCCACGATAATCCATTTGTCTAACTCGGGCAGAGGGCAGCGGAAGGAAGTGGTGGAGGAGAGGCTTGTGTCGGAGTCAGAGAAGAGCGTCTGCTCCAGCTGGAGTCAATATTTGCTTTAGGAATCTCAATAACAGGCCCGAAGTCATCTGCATCTCTGATAATGGACGGCCATATGGCTCTGTTGACCCACGCTGTGCTGAGGCTCTCTCTCTCTCCCTACCTTTCTTGCCTTTCATTTGTTGGCCTCCTTCTAATTTCTCTTCAATTTCTTTTCATTTACTCCTCCATTCACATATTTGTCCTCTTATCGCCTATCTGGGCACATTTTGTACTTTTACAAACATCCGTCCTCTCTGTTTGTCATCCATAAAATACTGGATATGACCCACCACACAGAGCGGTGACCCAAGTTACCATGGCAGCAGAGTCCCACTCTTTGTCCAACACTGTTTCCAGCAAACGACAGAAAACTATAACATCACATGACTATGGCTGAGGGACAGATATAGAGCTCTCACATGCTTTATTCTTCTTTTAAATAGACATTAGATCCCAATACTCGGACCACCTGCAAAGATGCTATGAGACCACATTCTTTGATCCCCGATGTGTCCTCGGCTACACTGAAGGACCACTGACTCAACGGACATCACCAGCATTAGCACATTTGTAAACGTAAATTTCAACAGCTACATTTGTCTCTTCGTTTTCACAGCTGAGAGATAAGTTTCGATTGTGTGGGTGTGGAACACGGCCCAATATTGTTGCCATATCTTCTTTTGATTTATAGCAGACCAGGCACGGGAAGTGTGTTGCTGCCTCCCATCGGTCCAAAAAAGTGGTTATAGAAGAGGAAGAAGATGGATGGACATTTTTGGCTACAATAAATGAATAAAAAAGTTGTTCTTAGGGCAGAAGTAGCATTCGCACAAGCTAATCTCACGCCCCATATTCCTTTTAGTCCAGCCTTTGTCTTATTCTACCCTCTGTCCGTTCCTGGCTGTCCCTGTGAGTAGCTTGGCCATCGTAGCCTCTGGTGTGTCCCGGCTCAGGTGCACGTCAACCTCGCTTTGCCATGGTTCCCTCAGCCATTGGTCATGGCTGCCTTGGCCGCTGCTGTGGCGGCATGTGCCCACCGCAGGCCCCATGCCCAATCACTGTCTCGTCCTATCTATCTAACCCAGACCAGAGCCTCTCGACCCAGTCCAGCCTATCTCAGCTCAACCTGGTTCATCTTTGGCGTCGGCGACGGCCCAGTGCCACTCCACCCTGGCAGTCATAATAGGACAAGGGGGAGGGGGCCTCCGTGGTGAGGCTGTGAGTGCATTTGTGAGTGAGAGTACGTGTTTGTCGAGCAATTTGTTAATTGTTGCAAGAGGATACGTGGCCTCAAACAAACTACCGTGGGACTCATTCTCATACACGCACGGTTACATGGACACTGCTCGCCATCGTTATAACATCAGATGCTACATGTTCCACCAAGCACTTGCCTCAATTACACAACAGACTCTGCATGTTATATCTATGATAATGATATGATAATTGCCATCAGAATGCCTTTCACCATCACCCGGCAACCATTTTGCAGGCTTATTTATTTATTTATTTGGACTTTCCCCATTTCAAAGTCGGCCATCCACCCTGCATGCTGGCTGCCCAGGCTCCAGTCACTGCTTGTCACTCTGAATTTCAAATGGCTCCAATTTTCCCCCTGATGGCACTGAGAAGTGGCAGGCAGCACATCGGGGAGGGTGGTCCTAGACATGCTGCCTGCAGCAGGGGTTCTATTAGAGAGAGGAGAGGGGGAGAGGAGATGTTTGGAGCATCACGCCACTAGTGATGTATTCTTTCTGTCTGTTTTATGATTATTTTACAAACTGCTGTCTCATTTGCGGCTATATGGCTCGGCTGATCGCTCCGTGTTTGCCTCTGGCTGGGTCACTGATGGTGCCGCTGTCCTGCCCAGTAAAGCTGTGTTTCCCTCTCCTTGTATAATACATGTGCACCACCGCTGTGATTTATTCACCCATCCAATGAACGATGCTACGACAGATTCACGTTGAAACGATCGCATGTGATTATTTAATTCTATTTTCTGAGAATTTGAATTGCAGGCAAATGCTAATTTTACCTAGTTGCTTTGTTGTTTTATGTGCATTACATGTCATATGTCCCTTAACAAGAGCCAACCAGTTATGAGGAGAGAGCGCTGTACTTGGAAGCCATCGTCCAGAACCACAGAGAGGTCATGACCTTTGAAGACTTTGCCTCGCAGGTCTTCTCCCCCTCCCCTGGCTATCCAACGAGTGGGACAGGTGAGAAATGGACCACACTGCACTGCTATCCTCTTTCTTGTTCTTGCAACTCCCATCTTTGTCCCCCCCTCCTGTCTCTCTCTCCATCTTACTGTTGCTTCATCGCATTACATCTTTTCCCCTCTTCCTTTCTCCTCCTGCCTCTGTTTCCTTATCAGTGTCTCTTCCGCCTTCACAACACCCCTGTCTGCCCTCGTCTTCTCTTCCCCTCCCCTTCATCGTCCCCACTCTTCTTGCACTCCTATAGTCAGTGACTATCAAACCACCGGCCCAACTCTTCACGCAATCCGACTGACTTCAAACACTCTTCTTCTTCCTCCACTTCCTCGAGCCCCACTCACGCCACTTTGTTCATCTCTGCTTGTTTCAAACGGCGTCTTTCCTTCGCAATTTATTTCCCATGAATATAAGCAGCCTTGTTAAAAGGAGGTTGCCGAGTGCATGTTTGGATGTGTGTGCGTAGTCATGAGATCATTCACCAGCACTTAGGAGATCCAACGGACAAACAGCAGCTCGTGGATGTCAGCACAGGACCCTTATCAGTCCGTGATGAATAGAATGGAAAACCTGCCTTATCTTGTTCTTCCTACTCGTAGCAGCTGTGATCGATCGGCAGCAGCACAGAAATCAATACAGGATTGCACTTTTCCACACTATTGGGCCCCGACACACATTCTGTTTTGACGAGGGAAATATTGTACAACACCACGTCGTGCACGTCCTGTCGCTGTCAGATCTGTCTCAGTTCTCATGTTTGAGGGTTTTTTAAAGAGTGTCTTTAGCGTACATGTTGGCATGTGAAAATGAGCTGATTTTTTTGGACCGCCTGTCTGTTGGTGAGTGTCGGACTTTATAGCAGGTGTGAAATTCAGGTAGTAGGATGCAGGAAAGAGGCGGCCCGCCACGTTACCATACTGCTGTGGAGGTGTAAAACCTCCTCAAACTGACTTCTAGTCACCTCTGTTCATCGTCAGCAACAAACATGTGTACAGATTGTGGAGGAGCGCATGAAGAGATACAGATACAAACCAACACCTGATCCTTCGTGTCTGTTAGCCGCTGTTCCTTGAGAGGTTAGCACGGCTTGCCGCTAATGTTCCACAGGTCGAGACATACAGTAGGCTGTGGCTAATGTGAGAGGCCGTAACATAATGAGGTCTGTAAGGTTGCTCACTGCTGTGGAAACTCCTTCTGGATTGCAATTCATATTTTCCAGGGTTGCAAATAGATTGATTGATGAATGTAAGGCCGGTGCAGCTGTGTGTCTGTCCGCTCAGAGCGATCACACACTTTCCTGTAGGTTTACAGGTTGAGTATTTCAAAAATCGTGTTTGACACAGCAGTCTTCAACAGCAACCGGTGGGTTCATCGCTATAAGACTTTATGTCTCACTCATCTCCTCTCACGTGGTGCTGCAGTGCTGCGGACGTTGTCTTAAAGAGATTTATTTATGAAACAGAAGTATGACTTTCTTCCACAGCTCAGCGATGGAGCACTCTGCCCCCCCGATCCGTCTCTATGTGTTTTTATACAAACGGTGCGGCATAACGACGCATAATATTCCTTTAACAGGCTGAAAAAGAAGCTTTTGAGAAGCTGAATTTATGTCTCTTTTGCTTTAAAACCAACCCTAACCCGCTACATTCTTTGTTTGTGTGTGTTGTCAGCTATGTTTGATGCATTCTAATGCTTTAGGCCACTTTAACAGTTTGTTGAAACATTTGTTATCACTATAATCTATCACGCCCGATGATTTCATGTCCCATCAAGCATATCGCTTCCACTTGGCAGTGACGGCTGGCCGACACTCTTCCTCAGTGTGAGATGTGCTTCTACCCTCCCTGTCTCTTCTGTGTCAGTGTGTGTGTTGTTCTACTTGAGTTTGTTGATCCATCCTGCTCTGGCTGCCATTGCTGCCACTAACATGTCATCCATGCTCCATGACAGCGTGCAGGCGTTGGCCGGGGATGGTTTGGGACATGGAGTACCCCTGGGCCAAACTGGACTGTAAGACTCTGCTTGCTTCCTCCACACTAGGCATGACGCCCAGCCGCAGCTCAGCAACCTCAGTTCATTCATTTAGGTCACCACTAACCCCGCCACCACCCTCAGCTACCTGGGGTTTGCCTGATTTAGCCTTAGCAGGTCTCAACTTCAAGTACAGGTCCCGCATGCTAAATGCTAAATGAGGTGCTCCCGCTGTGACTTCATGTTTTGCTGCAAAGGATTTTTCACAGCAGCTTCTCATCTTTCTTCATGTCTTCTGCGCAGCCTTGTCCTTCATGTGCTGAATGCAAGCTCACTCTCACCCTGCAACCTCCGACCAGCACCATAGCTTCCTGCATGAGCTAGCCCGTCTGTCATGCTTCCATCCTTTGTGTTCTGTGACACCTTGCACTGCACTGTTTGTCTTGTTGCTGTTGTTATTGCTTTGTTTGTCCTCTAAGCTAGAGCTTAGCTTTTCTGTAGTAAAAACAACCCATCTTGCAAGCCCCAATGACCTCAGATTCCTGCACTGATTCTCTCTGGCTGTAACATTGGTGGTAAACATTTCTCAGCCTGTTGTTGCCATGTGAACAACGCATCATCCCTGCTTTGGATTTTAAACTTGCCTCGGTCCTTAAATGGGACAGATTCATCAGGTACCATCAGACCTCATGGCTTCGACATATCTCTGGCACTTGTTGATAATCTCCCAACAAAAACCAGTTAACCTTGTCTGACTTTTTAAACATTTCAGTGACGACTAACCTCGACGCCACACGCGTCTGTCTGACCGTCCGGACGTTTCAGCGGCGTCGTGTTGTGTTCTGCTGCAGTGTGTTGTGTTGTGGTGTGTGTTGGTGTCTCACATGTTGCTCTACTCTGTTTTCCCTTTTTAGATTAAAAATATCTTAAAGGTCCCAATACTGTATATGTGGAAGGTAAGCCCAGAGTCAGACCGGAAGCTTGTTCTCCTCCAGCGGCTTACCTGCCCTCGGCTCATTCAATCATCCTGGCTGTTCTCCCCCACCCCTCCTCTCTCATTCAGTACTAACCAATCTTTATTTACTAAGTGATCTGACAAAGGGAAGGGGACAGAGAAACCAGGCTGTTTCTTTGGTGGTGTCCTACTGTTAAGGCTAGCCTGGTAATTGAGAGTGATGCACGGCGGGGACAATTAACACCTGACTAAGTAGCAGCATGAACAATACGGCTACACTTCTGGCCCTCGCTTCTGCATGTGGCGTGCCTTTATCTCTTCCCCCAGCAAACACTTTTCTCTTTTCTTTCTGTCCTTTACCCCAAAAAAATCCCCCCCAGCCACCCTCTCATTTCCTCCTGTTGGAGTGTGCCTGTTTGCCTGGGGCAGACTCTGAGACCAACACCTGCCGCACTGGAAGACGTCTTTGTCATCTAAAGCCTTGTTTGAATTGCTGCAGAGGGGACCAATGGGATAGCAGGGACATTTAAAGACTCTTTGTTGTCTTTCTTTTCGCTCTGCCTCTCCCTTTTCCTTTCCATCTAAAATTAACCTCAATGCAAGGGGAGTTTGGGTTATAATGGCGATAATGATGACACATTAGTCCGCGGCGCCTTCGGGTCTGGGTTATTTCTTCCTTCAGGAACATGCTAGGACAATTAATCCTTGCATACAATTTGACCATCGTTTAGAAACTCAACCACGGTCTTTAAACTCCACCTGACTGTTTAGTGCAGCATGTTTTAATGGCTGCTCAATGGATAATGAACTGTACCCCTACTGACTGCATGTATCATCTTTACTGGCGACGTCCTTCCTCCCGTCTGTCATATGTCGTCCTCGCAGATGCAACTGCAGTTTATAAACCGACGTGTTCACTGTAGGAATTAGTAGAAGAATACAGGAATGCCGGATTTGTTCTGTCCAGAAGGCCAGTCCTCGTTTTTAGCCAAGCCCTCCCCCTTTTTTTATATTCATATGCAGATTTGAGAATGCGTGTGCAGACCCCTATA
Organism: Macroramphosus scolopax; assembly: GCA_901007825.1. Lineage (NCBI taxonomy): Eukaryota > Metazoa > Chordata > Actinopteri > Syngnathiformes > Centriscidae > Macroramphosus > Macroramphosus scolopax. Next base: position 51,609 of record CAAKHC010007934.1, on the reverse strand, counting down.
GCTGTTCACAATGCACACACCCAACGCTCCATCCATAGCCCAGCCGCCTCTCGCAGCAAGCAGAGGCCCTGGATGCTGCCGGTGTCCACTGTGCTGCTGAGTGTCTGTTACTCCAGCCATCTGCCGTTCCTTTTAGCCGCTGCAACTTGAGATGCCTCCCGAAAAAAAAAATGGCAGGAAATAAAAGGATAGGAAAGAAAATAGGCAACCAGATGCTAGCTTGACAAAGCAGAAAAGTTGTTTAAACTCGAGTCATGGGGCAAAGGCAGGCAGGGGGCCCCCGCGGCGCGAGTTTGGCCGGGGGCACACCGAGGAAGTCAGGGCGACGTTCACAATATGTGATTGTCCTCACCAGCGCTACACGCCCAGCTCCCAGTTTACCACTGTTTGTCATCCTATAATCATAGATGGGAAGTTTTTTTTTTGAAAAAAAAAAAAAACAATGTTTGACAATGGGGAAGCTCCACATGTTCACAACAAGAGCATAATGTGTAATTTTATTTTCATTCAAAGCGTTCCGCTGTCACACTGCGTACCTTCTTTTTTTTTTTTCTTGCTCCGTCGCTACAAAGGTGACCTCTCATTTTTCAATCATATGAGCATCTAGGAAACAACTTTCAACAACCTTTGCTTCTCTACAGCATGTGACAAAGCATGTAATTCCAGACGTGTTCTATTCGCATTCTCACATCTTCATTTTAATGACTCGCCGCGTAGAACAGACTCGACTGTTTTACGGTTTGCTTCGTAACTCGAGTCATTTAAAATCCGTATGAAGTGGGAAATGCATGCATGACAAAGCACGCGGGGATAGAACACCGTCACCTCCTGCCATGTCTAACCGGCTTCGCCCCCTTTTCTTTCCGTCTCCTCCCTCCGTCTCCTCGCAGGTTCCTTCTCCGGCAGCACCAACACAGAAGTCGCCGCCGCCGCCGCCGCTGCAGCTTCGACAGACCCTGTTGACCAGGTCTCTCCCTCCATGCCCCGTGCCACAAAGAACAGAGTTTCTGGGAAACTCCGCCGATCAGCCAGTGCTATAAGCAAATCCTCCAACTGAGCTCTTCAACCCCCTCCACCCCCTCCTTCAAGTGCAGCCTTCAATCTGTTCTGGAAGAACCTCACACACCCAGCCTGTGACTGCATGTATTGTTCTTCTTCTGTTTTATTTTGTTTCATATAATCATGTAAACTGGAGCATTTTGCAATGTCTAAGTTAACTGTCTCTCACTGATTTTTCTTGACACGTTTCCGAGCGCTTCGGGGATGAGGCAGGAGACTAAGCTATTTATGTTCTCGCACACACACACACTCGGGGTCTCGGCTCGAGTATCAGCAAACTAGGAAGACACGACTGAGGAGTCGTAAAACAACCTGTGATAAGAAATGTCATTTTTATTCTCATTAAGGGAAATAGGAGACTGTTTCTATATCTCATCTATCTCAACGCTTCATATAACAAAGCACTGATGACACGGCTGTAAATGGCGTCAGGCTAAAGCTCCATTTATAAATGCGTCTGCCTTGTTACCTCCGATTTGCATCTGCTAGAACTTTCCTTCGGTCAGCAGCAGGATGAAGGAGACTTCTGGTCCGTCTCCACAGCGGGAAGGAGAAAAGACTTGTTGAAATACTCCCCAGAATGATTTCTACACATTATACTACTGCAAAGACTTCCTGGGGAAGGAGTCCCTGTAGTACATGCAGTTTTTTTTTAATTCTTTTGAACCCAGAGTGGACAATCAATGACGTCTTTCTAACTTCAGCTGAATCGATGAGGTTGTTTTTTTTTTTTTTTTAATCGCTCCGATTTTTCTTTTTTAAATGAATTCAGATGGATTGTGTCACGGTTTGATTTATGCAACTCTGCTGGAATGAGAAGAGACTGCGTTTCTAATTGTTTTCTGATGTCGTTAACGTAGGCTCACGTCCGGTAATTGAATACGTTCCTCGGGTCTCTTTCCTCTCCTATTAGTTCTCTTGTCCTGTGAAGCTGAGACATCGACATTCCAACGTCCCCACCAACGTTTTTTGCACTCACTTGTCGTCAATTAACTGGCATCGAATGTTGTTCTTGGATGTACATTGCTTTAAATTTTATTCGCTGACGTCTGTTTGCTAAATGTATATACAGAGTACTATTTGAACTATTTTGTTGTTGTGGTGTTTTTATGTATTCATGTTGTTGTTTAAAGGAAATACCACCAGAGCCTCAGGTGAATCTTAACTCCATGCACTGGTGTTTGTTTGTGTGTGTGCGTGTGCGCGCGTGTGTGTGTGAGAATGAGTGTGTGCATCCATGTGTGAGATTCTGAGGGTGCTTCTCACAGTGCCTGTGTAACGTCTGTCTTTTTAAGATGCTGTCCCGCACCGCCGCCTCGTCCCATCATCTGATTTTTTAAGTCTCTCTTCTTTAACGTGTGACACAAACCATGGACGCCCTGCATCACGTCTCCACCTTAGCAGGCTGGAACAAAGTGTTTTTGCTCCCTGGTGACTGTAAAGGTCAGTGTCTTCCCACAACAAAAACAACAGATGGATTCAGACTTGCGGTTGTTTATCTGTGAATGGAATCAAGTGGCTCAGACTTCTCTGTCCCATGATCCTCTCTCCGTGTTGCCTCCTGAAGGACACACGAGAAGCGGTGGCTCTGCGTTCTGGTGGCATGCCAGCGCTGGTCTGTAACCGCCTTTCCTAGCAACACCCGAACCGGCTCTGTTCTCCGGCCTACCTGCTCGGGTTGTCATGGTAGCCAGGTGTTCCCCCACGCATACACACAACGTACTCGCACCCTCGGAGGGCTCCACCCCGGCTGCAACACTACCCCCATCTGTTGCACTACTCTGCCTTACTTTTTTCCCCCCGACGCTCTCCCATCGTTCTCTCCTTCTCTCGCATCTCACCTGCCTTTTGTTTGCACGTTCCTCAAGCGGAAAAACCGGAGATGCAAACAGCAGGAGGGGGCAGAGACTTGAATCCATGTTTGTGCTTTTGGTTTTAGAAGAATGTATAGATATATAGGCCTGGATCACATCAGCCACTTGAAGGGACCAACCTGGATGTTGATCTAGAGAATGTAGGCTATAGATGATGTCGGTGGTCGCCGCTCCCCTTTAGTGGCCTAGTCGCTGGAGATAATAGGTGGACCGAGATAAGGATTTTGTGTCTTATATACGTGAAGAAAAAGAGCTTGTGTTAGTTCTAGTATGTTTTTCTTTCCCTCTTTTCCTTCTTGTTTTAGAGAAATCCTTGTACATTGTGTCAAATTTGAGGGCTCGAGCGCCTTCTGAATATAAATATATGAATGCCTGTAATATAATCTTTGTATAGGAGCAAGAGGAAAAAAAGCTTGAAGAATTCATCATTTCTTGTCAACATATCAAACTGTTTTTAACGAACGAAGTCCTGCTATCTTTATTAGAAATGTGAAAATTGAAACATTTCATTAAATCAATTTGAAATTCTTCTTATTTGTCTTTCTTCTTCTTCTTCTGAACAGCGGATCAACCTCTTATTTTGTGTGTGTGTGTGCTGACATGATGGTGGTGTCAGCGCAGACTTTCTGACCCTGGCCCGGCCTTGCTCGCAGCAGCAGCAGGGGTAACCTGACCCTCCTCCCATCTGTCTCCCCTGCTGCTCAGCCCTGCTTGGGGGAAGCCAGCATAATAGAAGCCCACCAGGAGGTACAGGTGCAATGGTTGCAGCACCTACGGGTGCCCTGCCTCGCCTGTCTCACATAAAGACGCAAGAAAAGCACTTGACCGTAATTGGCGCCCTAAAACTGTGTGCGTGAGAAAGGATGAGAAAGACGCCTAATGTAACCCAGCTCAGCTCAGCTTGCCTCAGTCATTGACTTGGGCTCGTTTCTACAGAACAAGTAGGGGCTGGATGTCCTGGCCCCTCGCAGCCTGCCTTTCTCTCTCATTGTATTATTTCAGGCGTTATTATTTCAGCCGCTGCGTCTCGCCTATTTTCACACATCAAATATGTTTGTCTTGATCTATTGTCGCTTCCCGTAAGGCCGAGAGACACTTTTAAAAACACGTGTTGTTCTTTCAGGCTTTGGATGGCTGCAGATTGTTAACGAATGGGGAGCAAGAAAAACCGTGTGTCTCCTCATTCCAGATTAATCAAGACCTAAATGTTCAGCCACAGTAATCATGTCTGGAAAGCAAACGCCATGATGACTGTATCTCAGTCTGAAGTGACACAACTGGAAGAAAGCTGCTAAATTACTGCTGAGTTAATGCTTTATGGGTTGTGGAGGTCGGATTCGAGGTCAACCGAACCTCTAAATCAGCTCAAAGTAACCAAAGATGGAGCTCCGTGAGTTCTCCAAAGCGGACAGTTGTTCTAGTGTTGCAGAGGTGAGCTCTGATCCGCCACCTCTTTGTCCTCCTGTCATGTCCTGACATGGAAGGAGGAAATTTATGATTGGGTCTTAAGTGCTCCAGTGGCAGCCAAACGGCGTCTATTGAGCCACCCGAGCTATGATTTACTGTAGTGGCCCCAATCAGGGGATAGAAGGCGAGGGGTTTGTTTGGCCGGGGGCTCCTCAGGTTTCCTCACCCTGTTATGCAAAACGTAATACATTCATACCGTCTTCTGAGAGTGACAAAGCGAAACAGGAGAATTTTTTTAAAAACTTTATGGTCGTTTAAAAGGAGCCAAGATGTGATTCAAACTGTGCTTCAACTTCTGTGAAACTTTCACTTATATATCATCATGTTTAAGAAATCAGATCACTATTTCTTTAGTTTAAAGAAAAACATTATTGAGAGTTTAATTATTTACCCTGGATAGTTGCTTCAACTTGTTACCTTAAATTAAAAGGCCTTTATGTAGAATCTCAGAGTACTCGTGTCATATTTACACTAAAAGCAACGTGTTCATTCATTTCAATGCATCTTGTCATGACGCAGCTTAAATGAAAAATTAACCCCCAATTAAAAAGATACTGATAAATATAAAGGTTGAATCCAAACAAAAAAGAAAGGTACTAATTGAAAAGAATTATATGCTAAACTAAGTCACTTAATTTCATGTGTCACATTAAACTCTCCAGAAATGTGCGGATTTTTCCTTAAAAGTGAAACCACGTTGAGCCAGGAAGTCCTTTTGAAAATATTTTTTTATTTCGATAGACAACAACGATATACACATACAATCAAAGCGCTATAAAAGCCAACATTTAAGAAAAATAACTTGTCCTTAAAAAAGATTGCATCTAAAGTAAGAGCTTCGCGTTTGTTTTGTTTTGTTTTTTTCTTTTTACAAGAGCTGTGGAGATTGAAGAGTAAAACCCGACCCACGACATTTATCACAACTCGTCAAATTGACCAAAAAAAAAAAAAAATTAAAGAAAAAAAAAAAAAAAAAGGAACATTTTGGCTATACGACATGTAAACTGCCAGAACGATTCACGGCAAAAAATCACAACAAACACAACAATAAGTTACATAAAATAATTAGAATAAATAAATAAATTAACATATGATGAAAAATATTGCAACAATCTTCCATAATAATAATAATAATATTAAAATATGTGCCATCATTCGAAATGAAAACAATCTATGTTGACTTTTTTTGTTTTTTTTTTAAGGCAGTCACTCAGCGGGATTTGGATGTGTATGGAGGCTACTTCGGACTATTTGTTTACTAAAGGCATTTGTGGTTCTACTAAACAGGGAATGCTTCAGTCACTTTGTTTCCACCGGACAGAAGTTGATCATTTTTCCTGTCTTCCGGGAACAAACCTGCCGCGAGGCAGCGGTCACAGTCGGTGAACTCAGAAGGCTTCGATGGGAAAACAAATGATTTCTGATAAGTTAAGACATTTCTTAGGTCTAGAAGCTATCGTCGAGCACGTGTGCTGTCCTAGAAAAATATCCTTCAACAGTCAAACTAACGCTCTTTTTTTTTCTTTCTTTTCTTTTTTTTCACTTGGTAAACTAAATTTTGAGACAGAAACTCTCCGACCAGGCCGAGAATGGAGTTCAAAGATGGAGAGAAGCGCTCGACAATCACTGATTGGCAATGGAAAAAGACACTTAAACATCAAATCGCCCTGCCTTTCATTGGCCTAAAGTTATGGCAGTGAGCATCACAAACAATTTTTGAACCCCCCAGCGACTTTTCTTCTTCTTCTTCTTCTTCTTCCTCTTCTCCATCAAAGGCACGAGTTTAGTGTGGTCTTCAGCAGGCGGGGCGCACCGGCATTTGGAGCAGGATCACCTGCCTGTTCTCCGATGGGTGGCACTTGTTTATGTGCCTGGTGAGCCCCGGCGAGCTGTAGAGAGTGGCGGGGCAGTACTTGCACGGGTACATCTGGGAGGAGTGCATGAGGCGCAGGTGTCTCTCTTGACCGGCCCTGCTGGTGAAACTTTCCCCGCACACCGGGCACAGCAGGCAGTCCACCGGGCTCAGATTGAGGGGGCTTTGGTTAGAGGCTTCCTCTGAGGATGATGCTGAGGAGGAGGAGGCGGATGGCACCGGTGCCTGCTCTGCTGCGCGGTCGCTGGTTTGAAACCCGTGCTCCTCCAGCACTTTCTTTTGCATGGCCTGGTGTCCCATGATGTGTTTTCTTAGGTATGCTTGTCGCTTAAACCTCTTCCCGCAGTACTGGCAGTCATATGAGCCGTCTTCAGAGCCAGACTCGGACAGACCTGGACTCGGGGTGTCTCTGTCACTCACGTCTTTGGCTTCGTCGGAGACTGATTTGACACCCAGCGGTGTCATTTTGGCCATTTCGGGTTTGATGCCCTGTGCAGGCGCCATCGCCGCTGCGCCGGTGTTCCGGGGTTTGTGCCAGCGGCGGTGCGAGGCGAGGTTGGCCGGGCAGCTGAACATCTTATCACACTCGGGACACCGATACTCGACCCTGACAATGCGGGAGCACTTGTGCTGCGCCAGGGAGAAAGGATCGGCGTACGCCTCCTTGCACAGCTGACACACAAACTCCCCTAAAGGCTTGTTTCCTCCAGAGGTCTGCGCCCTCGGCTTTATCTCCACCGGCCCCTCTTTGATTTTGAGACCAAGCACAGGAGAAGTCGTCATCTCGTCTTCAAAGTTGAGTTTTCTAATGGCTTTGGGTTTCTTTGGGGCGGGTTTCGATTTGCGCTCGACACCGTCAGCCGCGGGTCTTTTGGTGCCGACCCGGTTGCTTGGCGCCGGGAGGCTGCTGGTGGTGCCGCTGCGGCTGCTGTTGCTGGTTCCGATCTTCAGGTCGACCGGAGCGTACAGAAGGTGGTCCAGGCCGGAGAGAGAGGCAGGTGTAGGGAATGACTCGGCAGAAATAGGCGAGCCCAGATTGAAACTTCGCTCAAAATATTCCCTGTCATGCTCCTTGCTGATGGGCCGGGTGGGGCTGTAGAGGGCTTGGCACACCGTCTCCGGATTGCCGAACTGAGCCGGCTTCTCCAGTCTTTGCACCGGCGCGTCAGCTGCTGTGAAACCCGGTGATGCTGCGGGGCGGTCCGGACTGAGCGCCATGGACATTGGCGGGGAGGGGTTGGCATGACTCGGCAAGGCAGCTGCGGTGTGTGGCTCCTGGAGGTCATCATCGTCTGACCGAGTCCTGTAGGAAACATGTGCAGATTTCTTGTTTCTTTTTACCAGGAATCCTTTGGGCATCTTGGCGAGTAACAGCAGAAAGGCACTTCGGGGAGGTGGGTGAAGTCTGGAGTATCCAGGTTTGTTAAAAATATTGCAACACTTGAAGCTTATGGGACTTTATCTCCCCAGTATATCGATCCTTCTGTTGCTGAAATGTTTTCGTCTCCAAGGCATAGCTCCACTCTTTTTATGCCGGAATGATGCTATTGTTCTCGCCCCCCTGTTGCAGCATCCCCGACCAATCAGATGGATCCAAGATCCCAGTGGATTTGATTGTGGGAGGGCTCGGAGTCTGGGTTTGGTGGATTTCGTTGGAGGATGTGCAGATAGCTTAGCAGATGTACCGGCGGTTTATTACATTAATGTGTGCACTCGGCCCCTCCCTGACAGAGGCACACGCCGGGACCCTCCTCCTTTTACGGTCTGATAGGCCCCTATACAAATGCACACGTGCCACGGCTTTGTGGCTCTCCTGTGGGGGCCCCGGAGCTGCCAAAAGGAAATGTCCGTCACTGCAACAATCATCACAGTTTAGAATTAAGACGGGGATGGGACAAGCTTGTTTAAATACAAACCAGAAGAAGTGTTCATTTGTGTCGACTGGGATGTCGTTAAAAGAAACATTTGCCCTAATTGACAAAACTATAAAACCACGCAAGATTCTTCTTCTCTCCAGTTTGTTTCCTCACCTTCAGGCGTTTTCCTTTTTTTTTCTCTTCACCCACCCTTGTTTACTTACGACCTTTACGCACAGTGCGCAAACCCAGCAACCCAAAAAAAAAATGCTTTTATAGACCTTTATTTTATTATCTCTTAAATAAACACTATAGAGGGAGTGTTTCTTTATATGAGGGCACGTGTCTGTCTCGGTAGTTTAACTCGACATATAAATCAGACATCTCGCTGCATACATAAGTAATAGGAAGACCCTCTGGTCATTGCGCACAAAAGCCACGTCTGCCCGTGCCTAGATATCCTTGACTTTTTTTTTTTTTTCGTTTGAAAGGCAAATTGACCTCTTAACTGTGAAACGGGACTCATGGCCAATCTGGCCCCCAGTTAGACGCGTGCTGGGCGGAATCAGTGCTGCAGACAAAGAAGGCCGCAGTTCTGCAGAAATGCACAGAACATCCAAAGTAGTGATGCTGTTAGTGCTGCACTTTTTAAACCTGTTGTATGTGCAAATATGTGATCTGATTTATTCTGAGGGTTAATTGTTGAACATTATATTGGATGTATTGTTTTTGGATCAAGTTTAAAAAGAAGATTATTTATTAGTCTAAAGATTTATTTAAGTAAAACTCAGTTTCTATAAAACCTTCTCACTCTGCAGCGTCGCCTGTCTACAATCAACAACTTTTCCCCCTGCGGCCTATTTCCCGTACAGTCCCCCCCCCTATGGTTTCTCTGCTCACATATTGTATATTTGTCTGCTTTTTTTTCGTTATAATGGCTTAATGTAGGCTGCAGTGCGCCATTTGGCAGAGAGCGCATTCTTTTTCCATTCAGTCGGGAGACCAGGGAGGAATTAATCTCCATCGTCGTACATTGTTCCCCTCATTTGCATAAAGCTGCAGTATGACCAAGTCAAATAATTACACAATCGACGCTGAGCCACAGGCCTGCGCCTTCTTCTCAATGGGCCTGTGTCCCGGTGCCTTCTCACCTGCCTCTAAGCACACCGTTATCTGGGTTAGATAGGGTTAAGATAAAACTAAAAGATTAAAATAGTTAAACTGCTACAAAAACAGACATAAACATTATGACTGAGTTGAACGTGTCTTTTTAAAGCACATTAAAAGTCCCATCTTCTTTCTGTAGTTTTGTAGTCTTTACGTCACTCGTGTTTTTTTCCACTTCCTGGTCTGTTTTTATTGATATTTTCTTTAATATATTCCCAATAAATGTCCTCTCTGTGGAGGGAAATCTGGAGTTTGACTCCTCTGCTCTGCTGCGTGTTGTTCTGTCAGTCTTCACATCTATTAGTCCTGCTTTGTTGGGACTACACGCTTTGATGGCATTTTAACGAGTTCCTCTTTCCCCCGTGCTAATTTCTGTGAAGCGCGTGGGCCGGTGATGCGGCCGGCCCTGCCTACAGGGCGCATGCGCGTGTTTGTTTGCTCAGTGGCGCGTGCTGCCCCGCGCCGCTCGGACGGGAAGGCATGGCGCCTGATTAGCATACAGCTGCAGCCGCTCTAATGCGGGCTCAGCTCCATCCTTCTCAACCTTATCGCATGCTACAGGATTTTAAACGTTCTTCTCCTTTCTCTCTGGCCCGCAGGCTGTGTTGTCAATGTAATTATCGAGATTGAGAGATAAAAGTTTTGCGTTAAGATGCTTGTGGATTAAAAAAACAAAACACGTGCAGCCTTTACATTTGTGATGCTTTCAGCAAATTAAATTAATACCTCAACTGTATTCTGGTAGGTTATAAGTTTGTGGTCGGGACTATTTTCTTTACTTCATTGCACCACCTACAGGATGAAGCTGAGGACACAAAGGGAGAAATGTTCCCTCCAGTAGCCACTTGAATCTCCTTGCAGGCATCTGGCTCCACAGTTCAAACATTAACCACGGTTACCAAGGCAGCTGTGGGGCATTTTGGTTATTTCACAATGATAACCCTTATTTTAACTATAGATGTACAGAAACCTTTGTACTTCCTAGTTGAATGATCGGTTCCATGTGCCAGGCTAAATTGAAGTGCATGAGGACATGACTGTAATTGGTGCTTGCTACATGGCCACCTCCAATGCATTGTCAATCAATTATTGTAATGGATTAGCGGAGGACCTATTCTTACTGGTTCTTTTCCGCACCATGCGGAGAGCCAGCAAGGGACCCAGATTTAATCAGGCTGGCTGTGGACACAGCACAGCCTCAGTTTCAGCCTCCATCCAAGAACTGAGAGTATAGGCAGGAATCAACAAGAGAACAAGGACATGGTAGAACAAAGGTGACAAAGTTGTAAGTGATGGCTTTTAAAATGGTTTAGTCCAAAGCAGGTTTAAACCTAAGCTGTAGTTGTATATTCCTGCTAACATAACCTCCTTGTTAGAAGTACTAACTGGTTTCTCATAGGAGAGCTGTAAACCTCATGGAATAATAAAACAGCAGTCAGCCTGCACCTGATAAAGAGCAACTATAGTAAAAGGTGCCGGGGGTTTGTGGCATAATTCTTGTAAAGAAGTCAGACTGTAGCACCCAGAAGATCAATGGGAAAAATTGCCTGTTTGGCCATGAGAGCATCACAGAGGTCACTGTCTAGATTCTAAAGTGTACTTTAGAAGGATGCCCACGAGGCCAGGTTACTGTGAAAAGCCCTGCAAAGTGGTGCAGCTCCGAGCTTTATACTAATGGACCTCGCTGTTGACCGCCAATGTCCCTGATGTCATTTGTACTTCTGACAATGATGCTGATGACTTTACGAGGGCAAGCACAGAGGTGAATGTATGTCATTTTTGCAGGATATAATTTATACTGCATTGCATGTTTGGAGTTGGATTGTGCTCACATCCGAGGCAAATGCAACAATTGCAAAGGTTTGTTGATGTTTACAAGGTAAAACATCAGACGGTTTTATTCTGCATCTCTTCAGAATGTGAACAAAAGCTTCGAAGGGACAATTCATGAGTAATGCATCTAAATGCCACATTTGCTTTTCTTGCAGAGAGCCTCTTATTCAAAAGAGCCTTCCTGCGTATCAGTTGCTGGAGTCCCAGGGGCATGTTTAGCTCTAATTTACTCATCAAAAACATCAGAGCGTCTCTCGATAATCTCCACAGTCCATTGGTTGTTTGGGGTGGAGTCCCCTGTCAGAAAGCATGCCCTGGAATGTTAAACACTAATTCACCTCTGAGCTGTGGAGGTGGATAAAGTGATTGTTCTATCTGGGGGCTGATTAAAACAGCTCTGTCCTGCTTCTCCCCTCTGCGTTCACCTCTGACGTCCGTCACATTCATTTCTGTATTCATGAGCTGATGAGAAAGCGCAGGCAGACGCTGCCGTATTACAGATAATAAGGCCAGCAGGCTCCACATTCGCTGCCACAGGTTTCCCCCTGCCCCGGCTCATTCAATTACTTCACAAGAGTTCTCCGAGGCACAGCTGCGCTATGGGGGTGAAGAGCCGTAAATTGAGGTACATTCATGTGCACATGCACACACACATATCTCTCAGATACAAAGAAGTGGAACAGGCACACACATATTGTGTAAAGAGAAGTCGGCGTACGAGGGTTGTTAGCGGCAGACATTTGGCCCGGACGTCAATACATTAATAACAAAAGCAGACAACAACAAAAATCAATCTCCTATTTCTCACTGTCTCTGAAGATTGTAATGATATTGATAATGACTTTGTGTAAGAAAAATGACACCAAGGTCAATGCTCATAGACTCCAAATATGAGGTCACCATTATCTTGATGAAAGTTCGGACAGCAGCTGTATCATCTAGGAGTATGAGAGATGGCAGATAGGCGGACCTAATGGGCCAGATCCTTTATCTATTGGCTTATGGAGCAACACAGTAATCAGTTTTCCGAAGCCTAATAGCTATTAGTCAGGTTATCTTATTTATTTACCTTATATGCATTGAACCCATGTGACATTTTTGCTAAATATATCTTTTAAATAGGCTTCAAATGGGTTTGTCGACCGTGTGTCCTCACACAGGCGTCTGGTTGCTGTCCATGGTCCTGAACTGGCAGCTGCCTCTGCGGTGCCAACATACAGGACCTGGTTCATGCCGGTAGTGAGAGAACCAACTTAAAACATTTTAAATATGAATCTGTTTCTTCTACTCTCAGGAAAAGCGTTTTTAAAACTGTGATCGTTTTAAAATTCATATTTAAACCAAGAATATTTGCAAGAATCTACGAAATGTATGGATCACTGGAAAAAATCCCGGGTTCAAGTATTTAAGTACATCCTAAACATCATATACACTCACACATGCCCCCTGTTTTGACCTTTGATTTTGAAATGCCACATTTTCTAAACAAAGAATTCCCAGAATGGCACACTCTTCATTAGACGGCATAATTTGCTTTCCCTTATAATTGTGCTGCTTCCTTGATTATTAAATGATCACCCTAATTAGGGAGCATAATAGGGTTAATCAGACTCTGCTCATCACACTTATTATTATTCCTTCAAAAATGGAAGGGAAAAGATACAGTACTTGATTAATTATATCAGCCTTTTCATCAACTGCGCTACCATTCCCCCCTCTGAAATTAATATCATGTTGTAAATGGAAGGAAGGAGCTGGCCGGACACAGACAGATGAAAGATTTCACTCAAATTAATTAAGCACTAATTATGCGGCGGGAGTTGGGAGCAGTTTGCATAATGAGCTCTATCAAAAGAGATCAGTCATGGAGAGGGGCTGTAGAGTTTCTATACAGCCTTCAGATGACACACACACACACACACACACCGACGCGCTGCGTGAAGAGGGCTAGCAGAGACGTGGGAAGAGGGTTAAAGCACTTTGGAGGTCTGAGTCGTGAGGTTGAGGAGTGTTTAGTTCGGTTTGTAAACATG
>CAAKHC010007934.1:6858-38427 GCA_901007825.1 Macroramphosus scolopax | reverse complement strand
TCTGCTCTTTTTACTTACGCTCTCCCACAATAGCCTATCCACTGGTCCCCAGGGAAACGCATGAATATGGAGGAGGATGCCCAAGAAGCACACACACACACACACACACACCGACGCGCTGCGTGAAGAGGGCTAGCAGAGACGTGGGAAGAGGGTTAAAGCACTTTGGAGGTCTGAGTCGTGAGGTTGAGGAGTGTTTAGTTCGGTTTGTAAACATGCTACAAGCTTCTTCAATCGGCGTGTTTTGTGATCCACAAATGTCAAAGATCTCGGAGCCGTGTGTGTTATTTCTTTTTTTTTGTTCCTTTCAGCTTAAGCACCACATAATGAATTCCCCGGTACAGCGGGAGGCGATAAGGAGAGAATGTACCTTTAAATTCGAGCAAATCACAAACAAGCTCCGTCCACACTCCAGGGAGCTTTAAAGACCCAAATCACCTCAGACTCCAATTCTTGTGGTGTTCGGTTATTGCTGATCAGGGAATATACTGCGGCTATTTAGACAATGGCGAAAGGGAATAAACAGATAGAAACTCTCCGTCTTAATCGCCTGTTTAATCACAGCCACTGTGCGGCGTATGGAGTTGAGTTACTTGAACTGATTTGTGCCATAGCAGCAGCAATCATGCATAGGCTAATCAAGGTGCAAAGCCTGGCACTGCCCTTCAAGGTCTCCGAGTGGAATTACTAAGACTATGATTAGTTAATCAAATGAAGAACCCAGTGTCCTTTCTTTATTTGTGTATACACCTTATCTAAATGGAAATTGTACAGCCGAGGCACTTCCAGAAGGACACATCTACATGTGAATGATCCTTCTTCAGCCCTTGGTAGTGAATACAGAAAAAGATCTCTCACTCCCAATCATCGTATTATGGCATTGTGGAGGCTTTTACATGTCTGAATGATATTGGTACTCAATGTTCATGTGAATGTTGCAATCACTCAGTCTGTTGTGGAGTAAAGCAGGAAGCAATGGAGGGCAAGTCTTCAAATACACATGATTATTTGAGGCAGAATGTCAAGATTATTTTGAGAGTAGCGGCAGATGATGAAAGTGAGACAGTTTTCCATAGTAAGTAAAATCAGTTGTGCAGGAAGTTATACAAATAAATAACAGTGCTTCTGTGTTGAACCTTTTCAGCTCTTATGCCTTTGAGAGTCCAGTACACCATTCTACAGGGTTAAAGGGATAACCTGTAAGCGACCCAACCAGCTAGCCCCAGACCGCTACGTCACGTAACACCACTCAGGGAGTTGCTGTAGTGTAAAGGAGCTACGTCTGTATCAGCAGGCTGTACCTAAACTCATGGAGTTAACCATCTCTATCAGGGGCTCTTAACCCAGCGGACGCCGGGAAAACGGAACAATACATGAGCCCCCAGCGCGTTCTATACTGTAACAGCGTGAGGGAGCAGCAGCCCAGGCCAGCCACACTATGGAGGAGATTCATTTTGGATTCAGTGTTTTAATTCTTAGAGTCTCGACGCAAAGTCAGTGAGCTTTGGTGATTGTTGGAATGTAAGTCAGCTGGTAAATTCACCCTGCAGCTCTTGGGAAGGAAGTTAGCATTTTGAAGATTCCTACAATAGGGGTGGACACTCCTACTTTCTGGTGATATGTTGCCCCCTATTGGTCCGGAACGTAAAATATGAAGCACTAGCTTGCTCAGATTAATAATAAATTTGTTCCTCATAAATTCATTAGATTAAAGTTTTAAGCAGCCGTAGCCAAGTACAGAAACAAAATATGTCTGCCTACGTTTCTGTCCATCGCTGGTTTATCAGCAATGCTTGTTTGAATTAAAGGGACATATTCTACTCTCCGAAAATGTTCTTTCATATTGCTGCTTGGTAAACCCATGTAGGTTATTTAAGTTAACATTATGGGGAGCTTTTCATTTCACGACTAATATTATCTAGAAGTTTCGCTAATTAGCTGACCAGCAGCTTCGGGTGACAGCTGAAGAGTAGCAGGCTCCGAGTATTATGCTAAAACGCTCAAGCCAAAGAAACAGATGTTTAATGTGGAAGAAAGAGAATCCGGTTTGCATTATTTGTCTTTACTAATCTAATGTTTAACCTTTTTGTGGTGGGGGATTATTTAATTTGGGGGCTAGAATCCGGGGGTCTATTATCGGCCGGATGAGCAGATAACAACACATTGATATGCCTCATGAGACCCAGCAGTTTTGCCTCGGGAGAATAAATTCTCCACATCATTCAAAATGCACGCTGTCGTGCATTTAGATAGATTCACATTATATTATGAAGCCTTTATTTTTGTATCAAAGCAAACCTTTCTCTGCCACACGTCCGTCTGTCATACATGCTGTTAGATATTGAGTGTTGCCCCAAAAGAGAAAAGAATTCCCCTCCATTGCTTTGTGATGAATTCCTTCCAGGGGCAGCAGACTTGACCTGCTCCCTCCTTTTAGAATCACCTCTATTATTTGTCAGTGACAGCAGCCCTTTGGATGGCACCCAAGAAAGGTACAGGGTCGTGGACGTCTCAATCCATCTCTGTCGGCCGAGCGATTGATTGTGATTTAGTGGGAAAAGCAGGAGATGGTGGGATTTCATTCCGATGAGCGATAGGTGGAAACCCTTTGACTCCCAGCACATGGCAAGCAGAGGCAAGGCTATGATGAGGGGTCAGAGGCAGCTGGTGGGGGTAACTGGGGTGGATCTGGGGGTTGGATGGAGGCAATGGGGGGTTGTATGGATCACAAGATAGAAGGTGTCAGGGTTTCAGGACAAAGCCCCCCAACCAACCGCCTGAGTCTATCACTTAACCCATCCATCACCCACCCAGCTTTGTGGTTAGCATAACGGTTGCTAGCTAATCGTTTCATTATCAGAGGCATAATGGAGGTGACAGTGAATATAGAGCAACAGCATGGCCACATTATGGGAAGAAGACCTTAAATACGGGGGCCTTTATACCAACTGCAGATAAGTGTGTATTTCTAGTTCTGGACCCCCGATGTAAAGACACACCATGCAACTTTGAAAAGAAACTTCTCAAACCCTCAACTTCAAACCAACAGGGGGCAGCATATTGGCCGAAAGTATGAGAGGGTGTGTTAGATAGACAAATGGATACGTGCAGCATCAGCGGTAATGCGGACGCTTGTTTGTTGTGTTGAAGCTCAACAGACGTTTGAACACCTTAAAATCTCTGTGGTGTAAAATGATGCCTCACATTAAAGTATTAACTTATCGGTGTTAGTTTGTTTCCCTTCGACTTGGAGTGGCAGAATCTGGATGTTCAACCATTCATTTATTCCTTCCTTTCAGCCGCTGTTTATCCATCACTTAGCGTTTGGACCTCTTTGTAATTTCTGTTCTATTTCTATCATGACCGTCCTGAAATTATCTGTTTTTCTCTGTACATTATGTTTTGCCAGATTAGTGGAGCTACTCCATATTGTTTTCTTGCAACCCTTGGCATCTGTAGGATACGTACCACTGATCGGGAACCACAGTCCTCGGAGATACAGGCCAGGTGATGTTTGAACCTCAGCTAATGGTTACACACGAGTGTTTGACGGAGCTGGTTGGGTTCCTTGAAATAATCAGCATCCCTTGTGTTTAGTTCTGAATGAAATCAAATGGGATTCCACTAATGCCGCGCTCTGAAACACTCAGAAGAGCTATCTGCCCCTGAGAAGAAGAGTAAAATGTCGATATCCATCCTCCTCTAAATAACACAAGATCCCAGAAAAAATGTGCATAATACAAAAGATCTGATTAAATGAAAAATAAAATGACTTCTAAATCTCATTACACAGCAGCAGAGCTCAGAGCTATTTGTTTCTTCCATTTCTTGTCTAAGCTTTATCTCCCAGTTCAGGTCTGGTGTTAGACACAAGCTGTCAGAAGGATGTTGAGCCCGGCCCCTGCCTCGCCTCACCGGGCCGCTCTGGCAGCTTAACTCTATAATCAACCTGAGAGGCCTCATTAGGGCCAGAACTTCAAATCAAAATCCAGACTTTAGGGAGGATTGTTTATGGACAAACAACTGAATTTTTATAACGAGGGCATTATTTATATCTCCTGAAAGATATTTTGCACGTATAAAACATGTTTAACTAATTCATCTGTTTGTCTGAAATATGTTATGAGAGCCGGAGTGTTCAAGAGCATGCAAACTAAATATTATGAGGGCAGCAGTGCGAACAAAGGCCAGCGCATTGTCAATCATAGGAAGTTGTGTCGGCCAGGTGAATGCGTAGCCAGAAACCTGATCCGCTGTTGACAGATCAGGGACAGGTGCTCCAGCCAAACTAATCCATACACGCATGCAAGACCCAGGTCATCCATTAAGGTAGATTGATTCAAAGCTTTAAAAAGACTACGGTACTCCTCTGCAATCCCGGGCCCGGCAGTATCTTCGCTGTTGCCATGATACCAAATTTGCAGTAATTTAAGTCAGCCTGCGTTGGAAAGGGAAAGGAATGTTCACTGTTTGCTTAGCTAATGCTGGAAACATTTTGTTACACAAGGGACCTTACTGGAAATGATGTCTGAACTTTATGAAGGGTAAATTAAATAGCTGTGTGATTTCTCATAACCAAAGTTTCTAATTGGAAAAAATGATTAGAGTATACGGGAATGAGAGAGGCTGGATAGCAGTGAGTATCATGGAGGATGCTCAGTGATGTTGCTCATCACTGCTCAGTTAATAGCCAAATGTAAAATACAACAACGCATAAAGCAGTTTCCCTTTGATTCGGTGCTCATATCAAACCCTCTCCCTTACAGTCCTAAATGCCAACTAAAGGTTTACAGGCAGACATCTGCTGCGCCCTGATTGGTTGACATGCCAGCAGCAGTCTCACCTGTTATCCACAGCCCAGTGCCTGGTAAACACCCATAGTCAGACCTGCAGGGAGAAGGAGCCCATCTGGTCAGCCGCATTAACAACCAGCTATTTAACAATGGCTTCCAGGAAAAGGAGAAGGGCACAACAGGCCGTATCAGCCAATAAAAACAGGCTATGCATGACATTTAACGCCTGATACAGGGCTTAGCTGTATACAGGTTACCTACTGTCCGCAGCGGCGCTTGGCAATAAAACAAAAGGCAATCTCACGGAGCCGTGGATGCTGTGTGTAAAACCGCCCGTTTCACTTGTGAATCTCTTAATTTCCATGTAAATACGCAGGCGGATATCAAATATAAAAAAAAGCACGAAAAGAATCATTTCTATGGTGCTTGCACAGAAACATCTAGCAAATACGCAGGTTTGTCACACAGACTGTTATTGTTCATTTTTTTAAGTGTGTAAACGTGTCAATGCAGCCAAGGAGGGAAAAAAATGAAGAATGACTCCTTCAGGAATATAAAGGGAGAAAAGTCAAACACATAAGAGGAGCCAGCAGCATCAGAGGATGCAACTGCCAACTTACAATCACAGTGACTTGAAGACCAAGGAGGTTATTTGACTGAACAGCTCCATCTTGTGTTTGATCTTTCAGCTGAAAAGTGCAACCGTCAGTTAGAAAAAAGCTATTTAACGTTCTATTATTCTCCTGAAAACAATTTTTTCTAAATATAAGTTGAACAATTTCCCGGTTCTGACGGTTGCTCAGTCCTCTGATGCAACTTTGTGTGAAACAACCCTCACCTACAACATGTACTCTCACAGGTCAATAGGAAGGCTTCACTATGGCTTCTTTTTATATATTTAATGGGCTTTATTTCTACAACTGTCTCCATCCAGCATGCAAAGGATCAGAAATGAGATCTGGAGAATACAAAAAGGGAGATGAAGACGGAAAGGTTTGGGGTGGGGTTTGAACAGCAAGTGATGGGCTCTCTACAGCTGCTGACTCTAATGAGGGTAATTACCACAGTAATAACATTAGCCTATCTGAGGGAATGGAGGAGAAGGACAAGTGGTTGTGTTGATGTGTTTGTGGGTGGGTGTACACGCGTGTGTGCGTGCATGCGGCTGCTGGATGTGTGTGTGCATGTATGGTCCGTTCTATCTCACTTGTGGTCTCGCTCTCATTCCCTGAATCTAAATATCTCTTTGTTAGCCCACAATAATTGTGTTTGGGCCTCATATCCGCCATATCAGATTTGAGTTTGTACAAGGTAATTAGCAGAGGAAGGGAAGCCTCCACACCAGGAGGACAAATGCCCCCATGACATCATTCTGGCTGCACTCAGGAGAGGAAGCTTTTCTCTCTCCCTGTCCTCCTCATTGTCTTCCTTGTCATTCAGCTGTCAAAAAAAAAAAACAGAGAATAAGGGTACAAATGTAGCAGCAAGTGAAAGTTGATGACATTGAAAATGGGGGGGGAGTTGAGATTAAGAGGACAAAGTAATGAAGAGAAGGAGAAATACAGGGTTTGAAAGTGATTTGAGATAAGATGGGGGGCTGTGTTTTCGCTGCGGGCCTGTAATCTCCAATCAGCTTTGACTAACAGACAGCAGGGGAAAGTTCCTCAGCGTTAATGCAGCTTGCCATTCAGAAGGAGCCAGCGTATCCAGCTGGGAGTCGGGGATGAGGGGAGGATTAACTGGCACTCAGGTGGAGAGAGATGAAGAGAATCAGACAGGGACCCTGTGGATAGTCACACCCTCACTCGCCTCATCCATCATGGTTTTTTTTTTTTTTTCAGTGAATGAATTTACTGTACGTTTTCATGGATGACTCTTGTCCTCTTTTGCTTGTCCTTTGTACTAATCCTGTCACATGATTGAATAAAAGGTTTGGTGGATAGGTCAACGCCTCTCTTTTTCTGGCTGTGTCGACATTGGAAAAGTCATGTGGATGCCATCGTCGAAAATCAAGATTATTATCATACTTTAAAAACAAATCTACACAGCAATTATCCAATAGTTATTTATTTTCCACCATTGTACACCAGGGCCATAAATATAATATGTATTGGAGCAATACACCACTGGATATTATCATAAGAATGAATACAAATATGTGTGTGTGCAATGTTGACTCCATACTACGACTTGCATAATACAGTAAAAAACAAAAGCTTAATAAGACAAAAGGTTAACTGATCCATGTGTTAGTTAGAGATCCTGTTTTTCCTCAGGGCTCATTGTTGTCCTGCCTCCTGTCAATCACTACTGCCTTCTTCCAAATGAAAGTGCTCCTCTTCCTCCCAAACGTGGCCTTTGATCACCTTCCCCACTAGAGAGCAGATGAGAAAATCAGTAGGAATAATAATTCACTCTGGGCTGTATGAAGTACTACACATGTTCTTCCCCTTGTCTGTTCTTTATTGTGTCTGCGGTAAGACGCTCGTGCACTCACCCCGTGTCAACACTGTGAGCTGTGCTGATGCAGATGTTTCTCCCAGGGAATTCTGGGAGAGGCAAGTATAAACCCCTGCATCGGAGACACGGAGACCCTGTATCTGAAGCCAGGTAGAGATAGTGTAGCGTTGGGGACCACCTCGAGTCTGAAATCAACAGGATGGTAATGAAACATTATATAAATCTGTTAGAATTGGTGGTTAAAAACAAACATTCTGTAATTAGAATTATGTTGTTATTACGGGGGTCTGGTGTATTAATCTTTCCATGCAACATATTATATGTTGTGCATATTGCTGTGTGTTAAGGAGGTTTTCTGAAAGCTCAGTTGTGACAAGAGTTCTGTGATAGAAGAAGTACAAAGGACTAGTGTTTAGGATTTAGTGGCATCTAGTGGTGAAGTTACAGATTGCAAGTCACTGAACACCCCTGCCCTCACTCACCCAGGTAAACCTACAGGGCCCTTCAAGGCTAAATCACATGTCTATCAGAAAAAAGGAAACATCAGCGTCACTCTGAATAAATGTTTCTCTAATCAATTTGCATTTTGGAAAGGTCACACCCATGTCTCCTTGATTTATTTCCGTCTCCTGTCCAGACTGCTTCTTGGTTTCACTGTTTTGACGATGAGGATTTATGTTTATTGGTTTTTCCTCATACTAAATATCAACTGTTATCCCCCATGTGTCAAATTTTTAGCCAGCACCAGCAACTACATATTCCTTTTCTATCGTCTTCCAACTACTGCATCCAGCTATTAAATTCAAGAGGCCATTATAACATAAAAAGATGAAAGTGTTTCTCTTGTACATTTTAGGCCTCTTTATTATTGTTGCAGGGCAACATGGCGGGCTCATCAAAGAGGTCCAGCGACATGTGGAGATTAAGCTGACAAAAACAAAACAGTTGATTTTCAGGTGATAAACAGTGAAAGCAAAGAATGTTATATTCCTTCCAATAGATCTCCTTAAATCTAACTGAACCTTTAAATATATGTGAGGGATTCCTGCTTTTTTTTGTAAACAAATTCTGCTGATGTTCTGTCACTGTTTCTTGGGCAGGTCGTCACTGCCGAAACAACACTTGTCACTTAAACCAGTAATCAGCAGCAGGAAGTCACGCTCCGAGTCATAGTGCACAACATTAACCCAAAGCAAAATGTAATAATAATGACATGTTTTTTTGTACTTTGGCTTTGTACAAATTAAATTATCATGATACAATCTGTTCTACCAGCATATCTTGAGAGGCGCTGGTAGGTGGATGTTGTAACCTTTGGTCAAAGTCCGTCTAGCTGTTTTTACTGCTTTAAGACTTTATACTATGATAAGTTAGCTGGCAGCTGGACTGGCTTCGTATTTAACAGAAAGATATAAGAGGGGTAACAATGTTCTTATGGAATTCTAGCTAAGAAAGCATTTCCCAAAATGTTAACGATCCTCAAATGCAACTTTCAACAGCAAAGTCTGATCAAACCTGGACCGAGGTGCGAGGATCATCCCCTGGGAGATGATTGTCGCTGCCTTTCTTCCTCCAGCTCAGGTTTGGAAGAGGGTAGGCGGAGACCTCGCACCCAAGCGTAATGTCCTTCCCTGAGTAGTGTGACAGGTTTCTGGGGCCTTGGATGATCCGAGGGGCTGCAAAAGAGAGAGGGAGCACCCCCTGGTTCAGTATTGGGACCTCTACAACTGATCCATAGCAACACAACTATTCACATTCATTCAAATATTAAAACTATCACATGGTCAGTAAGAGTTGTAGGAAAAGAGTGTAGAAACCAGAGTAACAGGGTCCTCTTCCGTTAAGCCTGAGGGTTGTTTTGTGGCGGCTGGCCGCCTCTCTCAGCTGGCACATATTTGGGTAAGTCCACCCATCTGAGCCACACACAGAACCCTTCTCCTGGCACACGCATGTAGGCTCCGGTTCAGTCCTGTGATCCATCTTTGGTATTTTCTTCTGGCAGAGCAGGCCCTCCCCGCAGCGGCCGTAGAACTGCTGTACCCCATCGGGGTCACACTTCTGTCCCTCCACGTTAGCACACTGCTCACAGCACCCACAATAGTCCTGCACCTGACCCGCGGGGCAGTTGTTAGGCAGTCGGGGGCAAAGGTGCCGATGACAGTCCTTGCATCCGTCGCCCTCCTCCCACAGCCGCAGCCACCCACGGTGCTGGGGTGGTAGCCCGACCGAACTGTGCATGCATGAACTAATGCATATACAGAGAAGAAAGCCAAACATGCTGCAGAGCTGTTTCAACACACACAGTCACAAACACATACTGCAGTACAGCAGAGCCAAATGAAACCAGTTTCATTGGAAAAAAGACAGTTCTGGTCCTTGGCAGTCAAACAATCCCAAGCTGTTCTTCCTCTGAGGTTTACATGGTTCCCTCTGTCTGTCCTCTGGCCCCTTCGAAGGGGTTGGATTGGTTTTTGTAATCATGTCTATGTACCACTGCTGAATTATTTTTGCCATGTTTTTTAGCCCCTTGACATTTCTTCATCAGCTCCAAGTCCTTTACTGTGAAGAGAGGGCATTTGAGGTAAATGAAGCGGGTCAACTTCATCTCTCAGGTATCTGACTTGTCTCATCTTTCTTTCCTCACGTCTGCTGCCTTTCTTCATGTGCCAGTGTCTCTGGGCAGGCTGGCTTGCCAAGCAGGCTACAGAAATGGCACAGGATATTAAAGAATCCTGCTCACTTCATTCAGATATAATATAAAGCAGATGCTCTGTGTGAATGTGAATGTGTCGGTACATATCTGAGTAAATCTGGACCCTCCTTGAGAAGCTCTTTAATGTGAAATTGACGGATTTGGAAATGGTACTTCACATGGGTATGTCTGCACAAATAAAAATAGGGAAAGGGAACCAGTTGCTTTGAAATTAATTGCATGAAATATGAAGTTATTTGCTTCTGAAGCAAGACTGTTTGCCTGTGTTACTTCATCACTGTACTTGCTTGCACAGTGTTGTAGTACTTGTACAGTCAGCCATGATGATTCTATATCATTTACCATTAGTGATGTCCATTAACGACGTCCATATTAGATTATAATTTCTTCATACCTTCCTATCTTGCTATAACTCGTGGGGATTAGTCATTTTAGGATACATAGTGCAGGTCAGGGAACTCTTGAGGTGAGTCTCAGATTAATTAATTATGTAATTGTGTTTACTTTCATGCTGCAATATATGTTTTAATTTCTTGTGAGTATTACATTGATATTGTTCTTAATCATTTAGTGGTTATTATTATAAAGGAGGCAAGAATTAGGGAACGTTCACATCACTTACTTAAGAAAAATTATTTTGATACAAGTTAAAGGCCTACATTGAAAATGTTCTCATGAGTATGTACTTACACTATTAAAGTATTCAATCATTGGGTAATTATTTCTCATTCATCAATGTAAAAGCTGGATTTTACTGTTGTAGCTTGTCGAAGTGGAGATCATTTTCATTTCATATCCAACTGCAACTAATAGTTATTCTCATTATGGATTGATTTGAATTATCTCAATTATTCTATTGATTGTTTAGATTGTAAAGTAACTAAAGTTGACAGGTAAATGTAGTGAAGTACAAAGTACAATGCCATATATAAATAGGAATTGGCAAGTAAGTTCAGAGACCTCAAAGTTCTTCAAAGTCTATCTCGTTCCAAGAAATTGTGAACCTATTATTTGATGTAATTTGCTAACATATATCAAGACGCTTATTTGATTATTAGCCTTCTGTTTTTTATAATTTTTAATAAATATATATGTAGTTAAACATGCAGCTGCACCAGCTGCACCGGAGATGTTTTTGAGAAACGTGGCACTTTTGCTTTGCCATCCGGTATGTGTGTGCCGCTCCGAGGTGGCTGCACTGCACAATCACCTCCCTGTGTCCGGGAATGGCAGAGGCGTGGCTTTGTCAATGAATTTCTGACGTCAGTGAGTGTCAGACGCCCACGTGTCGTGACAGGGACTTCGGAAAACGTGAAGCGATCGTTCAGATTTACACTTCAAAATAAAATCATCAGTAAACGTTGTCAAAATCAGTACGAGGATATTGACTGTGTTGGTCATCCAACAAGGTGTGACAATATTCACCAAACACTCGAATACAATCCCAATTTAAACGAATAGAGAATGTATTATTGTGTGATGTGAATTTAGGAGCGCTCACATATTTTACTTTGAAAGGTATTTTACAGGACGCTACAAGATAAACATTAGCTTCACACGATTCATCGTTCATCAGGAAGTAAAGAAATGTCTAAAGATAGAGGGACCAATTTCACGGAATGAACTGACAGATAAACCCTTATTCCCTATCCACACACACTTTCCATACTATTCCTTTCCAGAGTAACTAAAAGACTCTGATTTGAACGAGAATTTACACTCCTACCGGGAAATTCAGTGAGTAATCTTATTAATATCCTCACTCAAAGTGTGATGTGGTGTCAATTTAAGAGTTTGTCTAGGAGTTTTCCAGTAAACGTTAATTTTGTTTACTTTCCGTTTTGACGCTGTTGGTTTGTGATAATAGTGATATATTGTTTGGCCATTATTTATCGTAATGCTTTGTCTGAAAAAAGAATGTGAAGACATATTAAAACGCTGTAGCCTGAATGACATTTAGGTTAGTAAGATAAGGGTGTGTGTGCGTGCGTGTGTATTCACAACCAGCATTCCTTTACTTTGTTCAGGGTAATGGTTGTTTGAATGTTAGACAACCATGAATCCTTTATTACACAATGAAAACCCTGCAGCATAATAAGAGACAGGCATTAAGACACATTTGCTGTCTGAAAAGATATGAACATGTTACAACAATGGGAAAGTGTAACAAATGTGTAAGAAAAACAACTAGTAACAGACTATTATCTTGCAGGCTCCTTGATGTTTTTATTTGGTTAGACAGGTTAAGACTTGTAACGGCTGACGTGTCAATACGTTTGGGTTGCCCATCTGTCACCTGGAAAAATAAACTCAGGTGTACTCAGAATAACAACAGACAGTTATTCCTAGAAAGGTTTAAAATGCAGCCTGAAGACATTCTGCCTCTGAATAAGACAGGAAGCAAAGCCTGTGTCCTGGGATGGATTGACCCCAGCAGGCTTTTGAATGAAGGCTTGATTGTATGGTGTGATGTTATCCCACAGGACCAAAGAATGGCAGAGAAGGTGCTGGTCACAGGTGGAGCAGGCTACATTGGGAGTCACTGTGTGGTGGAACTGATTGAAGCAGGCTACCAGCCAGTGGTGGTAGATGATTTCAGCAACGCTGTACGAGGTAAGGTCTCTCGCCACGAACACAGGCTGTTAAATAACTACAACAGCTATCATCGCCTACATCAGGGAGTTCCAAGTGTATTTGTTTAGTGCTGTGATCACACTTTAACACTGTGGGTGTGTGCATGTGTGTGTGTGTGTGTGTGTGTGTGTGTGTGTGTGTGTGTGCGCGCGCGCATGTTTGTGTGTGTGTTTATGCGCATGTGTGTGCAACATCCTGTTGTGGATGGAGGAGAAGGGGATGTGCCAGAGAGTATACATAGGATAGAGAAGTTTCTGGAAACCAGCATTGAGTTTCATGAACTAGACCTTCTGGACAAACCTGGCTTGGACAAACTATTCAAAAAGGTCAGAGAGTTGCAATGACTTGTACACAGAAAATGTACCTTTTGTTAGAATTCTCCCTTTTCTTAAAATAATTATTGGATAATTCATCCTAGAGGTTCATTGTTTCCCCTGTAATAATAAAATGTTCTCCAAAGGCAAACTGCCACGGAGGAAACGATCACCAATTGATATACACTCACTTGCCAAATTATTAGGAACACCTACATCAAACTAAGGCCCTATAATACAACAGCCCTGCAGTAAATCCTCTCTTGGAAGCTATTGTTTATTGGCTGTTTAAGTTTACTGGATTAAAATGGGAGACGTTCCTAATATTTTGTCCCCCTAATTCATATACATATGAATTATTATATTTCAGTGGTAACATGTCAATTGATATATTAGTAACGTGTAATATTACTCTGTAATCGCTAAAGGTTATGTAGGGTGGCATAATTGTATCAGAGTTAAACTTCCATCTCTGCTCACCCTGCCCATCAGCCCACATATCTGTTCAGCATCCCTATCGTGTCTGTATCGCAGCATTCTTTCAGTGCCGTGATGCACTTTGCTGGTCTGAAGGCTGTTGGAGAGTCTGTAGAGAAGCCGTTACGCTATTACAGAGTCAACCTCACCGCATCCATGAACCTACTTGAGGTCAGTGTCATCTTGCTAACATCCTCTAAATCTGCATGTCAGTCTTCACTCTGGGGGGATTATTATTTGCAATAATGTGCATCTTTGTTTGCTGTGTGCATGTCTGTTTTTTTAATTGAATGTTTAATTTTCAAATCATGAAACTGCACCCTCCATACCATTAGACATGCCCGCCATGTCTGCTAACCCTGAAGTGTATGTGAGTGTGCTTCTCACCAGCTGCCTTCTCTTTCTGTTCGTCATCATCTGCATGTGTCCCAGGTGATGCAGGCTCACGGGGTGCACAATCTGGTCTTCAGCAGCTCAGCCACAGTGTATGGAGACCCCCAACATCTGCCCATTGACGAGCAGCACCCGGTGGGTGGCTGCACCAATCCCTATGGCAAGACCAAGTACTTCATTGAAGAGATGATCAAGGACCAATGTAAAGCCAATAAGGTACTTGTTAGAAGGTAGAGAAGCATACACACACTCCAACACACATACAGTCAGTGTCTGATTGTTGGCTGTGTGTGAGCAGGACTGGAATTCAGTGCTGCTACGTTATTTCAACCCAATCGGAGCTCATATCTCTGGCCTCATAGGAGAGGATCCTCAGGGTATCCCCAACAACCTACTGCCATATGTTTCCCAGGTACATGAATACAAACACATGCTTCTTTGGAGGATATGGGGAATGAAGATGATTTTACATGGTTGTATTTTGAATTTGTCTTTGTCATAGGTTGCTATTGGGAGAAGAAAGTGCCTCAGTGTATTTGGGAATGACTACGACACACTTGATGGAACCGGTAATAGAAGGGAGATTTTAGCTGCTTTTGCACACATTCACACATCAAATTTAATTGTCGGTGGAAAAGATTCGATCAGCTCTGAATACATTCTAAGCTGTCATAGGACTTTTGTTTAATATATATTGAATGAGGACTCATACTAAAGTTTTTCTCTCTCTTTCTAGGTGTACGAGATTATATCCATGTTGTAGATTTGGCAAAGGGACACATAGCAGCTTTGAAGAAGCTGAAGGACAACTGTGGGTGCAAGGTACATTGACCAAAAACAATACAAATGCTTTAAAGGACCAGTGTGTAGCATTTATTGGGATAGTTTGGTAGAAACAGAATATAACATTCATAATGAAGTTTTCACTTGTGTAAAATCACCTGACACTTGTGCTTGTTAGCTTAGAATTAGCTCCTTATAAGTTTATAGAGAGTGGGTCCTCTTCCACAGAGCTCGCTGTCTTACATCAACAGTATCCCAGAGTGAGAGCTGGCAGACAATGTTGTGAGACATTAGACAACCCAAATTTGGAAAATGTGGAAACCTTGTGGGATAGTTTTTACTGAGGGAGGGGTGAGGTGAAGTTGCAATCTCAAGTTTCACCACTGGATGTCACTAGATCCTACACACTGGACCTTGAATCCATTTCTGCCTGACTGAAGGGAAGTGCAAGTTTGTGCATTCTTGAGGAATTTAACGGTGTTACATGTGCGCTTCGATGTGTTTCTGTATCAAGGTTTACAACCTTGGAACAGGAACAGGCTACTCTGTTCTCCAGATGGTGAAAGCCATGGAGAAGGCATCAGGAAGAGAGGTGAGTGACAGAAGGGATCTTTTCTCTCAACAATAAATCAGCACTTTTATCTTCTGAGAGTAATTTAACTTGCAACAGTAACCCCACAACATGAAGGTTATCCTGGAAGTCGAAGGCTTACGTTGACTGTAACACTTGACTCCTTTTAACACTAAATCCCCTTCTGTTTTGTTAATGTCGCTTTTGCTCTATAGATCTCATACAAGATCGTCCCTCGTAGAGCAGGAGACGTAGCATCCTGCTACGCTGACGCACACTTGGCTGAGCAGGAGCTCGGCTGGAAGGCTGAATTTGAGCTTGAAAGAATGTGTAAGGACACTATGACTGAAACGGTTAATTGATGAATCAATTAGTTGAAAGACAGAAAGTGAATGGAATATCATTTTTATATTACATAATTAATTCCAGTTGTTTATCCAGAGAAATACCAATCGTATAATGGTTACATCTTCCAAAATGCAAAGAAAGATAATTGTTTTTTTATTTTATTTTCTAAAATGAAACATTTTTAAAAGTGGCTTTTTAGACTAAGAAAGCAATCCAAAGACGTGACGTTGGACTCTGGCAGCTTGTCATTGGAATTCTGTTTTTAAATTGTTTCTAACCAAAGCGATTAAGAATACATTTTATCAACGGTTGACGTTGTAGTCGACTTTGAAATAATCATGAGCTAATCTAATGTTCCAGGTTCCTCCTCCATATGTGTATTTGCAGTCATAATCTTTGGTGAAATATTCCCACATAAAATCCTGTCTTTAATTCTTTTCATGGTCTGTGTTTCCATACAGGTGAGGATCTTTGGCGCTGGCAGTCGGTGAACCCCACTGGGTTTTCCAACGGCATTGATTCCTGATACCTCTCCAGCCTGTTGTCCCCCCCCCCCCCTCATCCAAATCACCTTTTTAAATTTCTGCATATCATATAATTACATACGATGTCATGAGAAGCTGAAAACTTTTATTTTGTCATGATAAATTCTTGTTTGTTTTATTTTAACAGCTTATTTAAAAAAATCTCGGCTTGTCGGAAGAAACGTGTTTAATTGTCTTCACCTGTGTCGGTTCATTTCAAATTAACAATGAGCATTGATCTTTAAGCCATAACATCTAAAAGAATAAAGTCATTTTAATACAGAATGTGAAAACTGTCTGTTTGAGATAATTGAGAGATGATCTGTTATATTGAACATTATACAAAAACAAATACGTTTCTAGAAATGAGTGCACTCATGTTAATATAATGGGTTTGTTTTGGACCATTTTGGAACATATAAGAAATCTACTGAATTAAAGGGCGACAGTATGATATAAATTGAGACATCCAAACTCTATTACTTTGCTCGGTTATTACCTGAATACCAGTTTGGAGCTCCTACAGTACATATAACGAGGCGCTGGGGCTTTAAAGGCTCCTTGAACCCTCGGGCACCCAGCTAATAAACACCCACGTCAGCACAGTCGCTCTAACCGGGTTTCGGTCTTTAGGGCTGAGCAGGAAGTGCCTGAGAGTGGACCCTTGAAGAGAAAAAAAAGGCGAAGATAAAAGGCAGGAGAAAATAAAAATGGATATGGTGACGGACTTGGGGGCGAATAGACTCTATCGGGCGCCGGGTGAATCGAGTCACCAGTGAGTATCGATGGATTTTGTCGCGGGTATCATGGCGTGGGGCGTAAGCGGGTCCGGTCGATTCCTCACGCCTGGGAAAGAGTCTCTGTGTTCGGGCAGCAGGCAAATCCTCCCCGCTGCTCTCTGCGCTCCGGACCTCCAGCGAGAAGTGGGGGTGGTCTTGGGGAATGAATGCGGGCGTGTTAGCACGCCTTGTCCCTCAGGCAGTTTCACTCATTATATTTATTTCTCAGCAAGCAGCGTGCTCTGTTGGAGGTTTGTGTCTATTTTTCTATTGTGTGCAGGCTGGAGCCTGAAGTGGGCGTCGCTCCAGGACAGACTGGGCTGCTCTGGTGCGCCGCTGCCCGCTTTTTCTCTCGCAGGACTGCAGCACTCTCAAACTGCTGTAGGTCTGATGCCTGAATAAACTGAGGATACCCCCGGTCAAGATATCAGACTTGGTTTGGAGTGACATGGGGGACAATGATGTCTGGCGGGCGTGCGTTGCACGGTGGGTCGTCGGGCGCTGCGGAGCCTGTCAGGCAGCATCGCATAATTAAAAATGAATGCGTGTATTGTGGAGACGACATGAGGATGGAAAAATAGGTTACCGTTAAAAAAAAAAAGAAAACTACTTATTGGGGAGATTGCTGCAGATTTAAATATGTCTTTGATTCACATAGTTGTATTGTCTCTTTCCATCAGTCCTGTGCGCATTAGAGAGATTTCATGCCCGCTGCAGCTTCCATCAGAGGGGATTGCGGGGTTTTGTCACCCGATGCTCCCTGCCTGGTGTCGGGTGTAGCCCAGTAGAGGAGGGTTTTTGATTGACGGCTCGTCCAGCCACTGACAGCGCAGATTGAGGTGCTGTAGGCGGATCGTTTGCGGAGCTCCAGCTGGTACAGTGCGGAGACAGACTGCATCAGTGGGGTGTCACTTGAAGTTCATATGTTGACCTGTAGCGTAGATCCCATTAATCAAATTCCATGAGCCTCATAGGAAGACTGCAGATTATACATGCTTAAGGACTCATTTATATTGAGAGTTCCCCTGTTCATTTTTCAGTTTCATGTTCCCAAAGGTCCAACCTGTCAGTGATTGCTGCCGTGTTGTCTCCTGCAGGCAGCCCCAGAGATGGTTCAACACTGCTGACATCACAGTGGCTCACCAAAGCAGCCTGCTGAAGCAGCTCAACCAGCAACGGCGCCAGGAGCTTTTCTGTGACTGCAGTGTGCTTGTGGAGGGCCAGCTGTTCAGGGCCCACCGAAACGTCTTGTTCGCCAGCAGTGGCTACTTCCGCATGCTGCTGTCCCAAGGGCCCGACGGGCTGTCCGAGTCTGTCAATGCCACCTTCGATGTCTTCAGCCCTGAGACGTTCACCGTCATCCTGGATTTCATCTACTCCGGCCAGCTGGACCTCTCCAGTCACAATGTTATTGAGGTGATGTCTGCAGCCAGCTACTTGCAGATGAACAATGTCATCAACTACTGTAAGAACTTCATCAAATCCTCCTTGGACATTAGCGTGAAAGATGAAGAGAGCGAGCGCGGTCTCAGCTTATCAGAGACCTGTAGCTTTACCAGTGGGGCTGGGGAAGAGACCTCTGAGCAGCAGCAGCAAGGCCCCTCCTCTGTCAGCCCGCCACCAGCACTTTGGACCCGAGACAGTTCCCGATCCCAATCTGGCTTCATGGGGAAGGACTTGGACCAGGACATTTCAAACTCAGCAATGAAGACTAACCCTAGCAGCCCTGTTACTGAACTCAACACAGAATCAGAGGACCTGCAGGACCCTATGGACCCTCTGTATACTTTGCCTGGATCGGAGCGCCGGCGAAGTAAGAGTGCATCTAAGAGAAGAGCGTCCAACAGCAATCGCTCTAACCAGAATGAAGACCTGGACATCCAGGAGGCGAGGACACAAAAGGCTGAGAAGGCTGAGGAGCTGTATGCCACTTTACCACCTATTGTAGGTGTTATTGGACACTTTAATAAAGGTGAGTTTCGCCTTAAAATGGAGAATCAATAGATTTTTACCTTTTTTCAGAGAAGTGAAATCATACATTATCTGGAGGCAGCATTGAGAAACAGGGATATTAATAAACAGAAACAGTTTCTCTTCCTCTTTCTGTAGACTCCAATCCCATCATGCGCTTCAAATGCCCCTTCTGTACGCACACGGTGAAGAGGAAGGCAGACCTGAAGCGTCACTTGCGCTGTCACACTGGGGAAAGGCCCTACCCCTGTCAGGCCTGCAATAAGCGCTTTACTCGCCTGGAGCACCTCCGCAGCCACTTTGAGACTGTAGGTCCATCTGTGTTTGCAACCATCTACTCTACAACAGATAATTCGTGCTGATCTTATTCACATTAATACATTTTTGTCCAATCTTTCACTTCTTGGTTCTCGTCAGATCCATCAAGCCAGGAAGCTTGTTTGCAGGAGGTGTAAGTGTCAGGTGACTGAAGATACGGGACACGTTGTGTGTGAGGGCACGCGACGCTACCGCATGTGCACCGCGTGCATCCAGGAAGTGGGCTGCGACATGGACAGTCTGGAGGGGACCAACGACGAGCCGGCCCTGTTGTTGGGCGTGGACGGGGAGGAGGAGGAGGACAGCAAGAGGACCTGGATGGTAAACGACGACGACGACCTGGCAGAAGACTCGGGGGCCGACCTCATCATTCAACAAGTGGATGACAGTGATGAGGAGCTGCAGTGAAATGGGACCAAAGTGTGTTTGTGTGTGTGTGTGTGTGTGTGTGTGTGTGGCCGTGTGCATGTGTGTGTGTGGGTGGGATTATCAAAGCCATGCAAGAAAATAAAATATATTATCCACTGATGTAAATACACACATTTATGTTACATACAGTTATTCTATTATTTGAATTCAGTTTTTTAATCAGTAATTTAAAAAGAGATTATTGACCTTTGTGACAAAACCTTTTGTTTAGCTTCATAAAAGATATGCAGTATCCAAAGTATGCATATTAAGTGTTTCTTTTGCTTTGATTATAGTTATATGACACTTGTAATGGTGTGCTTTGCATATGCATGGAAAACCCGTTTGTTTCCTTATTAGACCCTCAGCTTTGTTATAAGTTGTCACATGAGCTAAACAAAGTGACAATGACTGAATGACGTGGGTTCTCTACTCCTTCTATGGACATTCAAGAGCAGATTCTTTTCAATGTCTCACTGCTGCAGTGCTCTTTGTTTGATTTTCAGATGCACTATGCTGTAAAGCCAATTTTAATTTATTTCTTTTACTTTTTTTTTTACTATTTGACACATTAAAGATATTTTTCTAGATTTCTATGTCCGGGCCTTTTATCCTGAACGTCTACTTGAGACCTAAAAAGATGAGATGTTGGTCCAATTGCAGACCCCCCTTATTAACTGAATTAAGTTTCAATTTAACATTTGATTTACATTTGAACATTTTATCAAATCTAATTATGTAGACTTTATATCCTTTATGATTTTATGGTCATTTATAAGATAAGATAATCCTTTATTAATCCCACGACGGGGAAATTTACAGCATTACAGCTGCAAAGTCGATAGTGCACACAATAAAGAGCAAACAAATCATATAAATAAAATAATAATACATTTGCGAGGTATTATTCTGCATGAAGGCAGTGTGTTTGGATCTGCCATGTCTGTGTATAATAAAAGGACAAAGTGAGACAGGAGTATGCAAGTACTCTCTCAGCTGTTTATGCTAATCACAATTTAGCAATACTGCAATTAAAATCGGATGAATGCATGTTTTTTTCAAATTACATTTTCAAGTGCTACAATTGCAAAGAAAACACAGGCTTTATCTAGGCACCATCTAGCTGCTTTAGCTTCAAGGTCCTGTTGGCTCACTGTAACATGGCCATTATTAAGGTTCGTAGTGACACCTGGGCTTTTTTCCAACCATTGAAAATCAAATGTATGCTGTGAAAAAGGCCTGTTGTGGGGCTGTTTGAACATGTTTCAAGCCACTGTGAAATGAATAGGCTCTTTTCATAGCCTTTTTGAAATGACGTTGCAGGGAAAACACAGGTGTAAATAATAACATTGATTATGGCCCTGTTCCATTCAGTTGGGCCGAAACCCTGGCTGTGCATTCTGTCTCGCAGAAATGGCTGTGACACAGTAAATTAATTAATCTAATCAATTAAACCTGTGTTTATTCTTCCATATATGTCATAAAGATAGCAGTATAAAACCACTAAATACTGTTGATGAAGCTGTTTGAGTTTGTGTGAGTAAAGCACTTCAATATGTTTTAAATGTTAAGTTCAGGATGAATATTTGATGTTTGAGTCTTAATGATAACATACAATATCATTTCTTTCGTTTGATATTCTTTATCAATCAACTAGCTGTTTAACGTTATTGCACTCTTATTTCTGACCTCTAGATGGCGCCCGCGCGGTGCTTCATCAGCTGTGCGGTCTCGCTCCGCAGAGGAAGACGTGAGGTCGGGGGTTGGACCAACATGGCGGCAGTCGTGAGGCTTGTCAACAGAAGCGCCCTGAGTTCGGTGATGGGTCAGCAGTACCTGGGGTTCAGCTCCGCAGCTAAGGTCTAATCATTGAATTTTGTTGTGCTTTTATACACCAGCCGGCTGTCGTGTGCGCTTTTATGCTGTAGACCTGACAACAGTGGTTGTCAACTAACTGTTAGCGTCCTCTACAGTTCACCTATATATGTCATTAAGATAACGAACGTAACGTTACATAACAAATTATTTGGCTAGCAGCTATTTCAAAAGCTTAACAAGTCCGGTATTGATAACTTCACGACTATCGTTAAGTTACAATTACTATTACTAGTTACTTACATGTCTGTGTGTGTTGTGTGTAGGCTGGAGCAAGAGCAGGTCACGTTCTTCCAGAGAGGGTGAAGATAGTGGAGGTGGGACCCCGAGATGGTCTTCAGAATGAGAAGGTAAGTCAACACGATGTGGTAACACTTGTTTCATGAAACGACACGTATTGCAGAGTATTTGTCTAAAGCAAACACTGCTTATAAGCGAAGGGTTTAGTGTGTGTAAACTGATATGTTAAGGCAGGTGCATAGTTCAAGTATTGCGCAACCAGGAAAATCTCTCAGTTCTGCTTTCTTTTTCTCCCTCTTCTTGTTTTGCTTCCTCCTCTCTCAGACTATTGTTCCAACAGAGACAAAAATTCGTTTGATTGACTTGTTGTCAGAGTCAGGGCTGTCGGTCGTCGAAGCCACCAGCTTTGTATCACCCAAGTGGGTTCCACAGGTGAGTTTCTTCTCTCACTGCAACCGCAAATTAATGTCACACCCCTGTTGGGGTCAAAATGTAAATATGTGTTTGAAATTGGCTTGTTTGCTGTTGTTTTCCTCCAAATGTCAGATGGCGGACCAGGTGGAGGTGATGAAAGGGATCCAGAGGAAACCAGGAGTGTCTTATCCAGTCCTCACTCCCAACCTGAAGGGCTTCCAGGCCGCCGTGAGTATCAAGCATCACATTCCAACACACCTTCCCATCAGCTAATATACATGTTGTACATTCATTTTCTTAAACTATAAATACCTGTGCTAAATATTCACCAGACATGGCCCTTCCTTGCACTAACTTTCCCACAGGTGAAGGCAGGAGCTTCAGAGGTCGCCATATTTGGTGCTGCATCCGAGCTTTTCAGTAAGAAAAACATAAACTGCTCCGTGGATGAGAGTTTACAGCGCTTTGACGAGGTTATGATAGCAGCCAAGGAGGCTGGGGTGCCAGTTAGAGGGTAAGACTACTGGCTTGCTTGTGGATTTACATAAACTTTTAAATCCTCAGTCTTATCTATTAGTTAATATATTTTTTGTCGACTCCACAGCTATGTATCATGTGTTCTTGGCTGCCCGTATGAAGGCACCGTAGCACCTGAAAAGGTTGCACATGTGAGTTCTTGCTAAACATTTCCAAACTTTTTAGGAAGCCTTAACAAAACTAAAATACAGCATTTTATCGATGGATGGAAGAACAGCCACTAAAACAGCTCTGTCTCACAGGTAGCGAAGCGTTTGTACTCCATGGGCTGCTATGAGATTTCCCTCGGCGACACCATTGGAGTAGGGACTCCAGGTAGCATGAGCAAAATGCTGGAGGTGGTGAGCAGAGAGGTGCCAGTCAAAGCCCTGGCAGTGCACTGCCACGACACCTACGGCCAGGCCCTCGCTAACATCCTTGTAGCTTTGCAGGTAAGATGTTTTTTAGATTAGATTAGATTAGACACCTGAAAATGTCGATGCATCATTCAGATGATGCAGCAGACTTTGCATGTAGTTGATCTTTTCCTTGTACAGTATTTCCAAATTCTCTTTGTTTGCAGATGGGAGTCAGTGTTGTCGACTCCTCCATAGCTGGACTGGGCGGCTGTCCCTATGCCCAGGGTGCGTCTGGGAACGTCGCTACTGAAGATGTAGTCTATATGCTTCATGGACTTGGGATTCAAACAGTAAGCAGCTACACGTTCTGTCTGTCGTATTCACTTCAAAGTTTAGTTTGAAAGTTTAGATTTTCGACCTGAATTCACAAGTTAAATTTGACATGGCTCAATTTAACTTTCTCTCTTCCTCTTAGGGAGTGGACCTCTCCAAGCTGATGGATGCTGGGGCGTTCATCTGTCGCAGCCTCAATAGGAAAACCAGCTCTAAAGTATCACAGGCCACCTGCAAACTGTAGGCAGACAGCCAAGCCATGATCCCTCACAGACACTACACTGCTTTATAATGAAACAATCATGTGGTCAGGACTACTGGTATGAGGATACTACTTAGATATTTAGATGATGCATAGCCAGAATTCTTATACATTCACTGCACGATAGCGTAGCTGGAACAGTGCCTTATGTGAAGTCAGTGAAGTCGTAGTTTGTTCGTTGTTCCATGGTGAACTCTCATGACTATCTGGCCAGTGAAATAATAACTTCCTCTAAAAATGACTGAGTCATGGATAAACTCACTGTTGATGTCAGAAAAGAAAAGTTTCCATGTTGATTGCCTCTGTGTGCAGTGATCGCTGTCTTGAAATGATCTTAGCAGGGAGCAACTTCAGAAATCGTCGATCATAAATGGACCTTTTATGTCAAACGTGCTCGCTCGTGAAATATAATGGACGACCATAATAGTGACTTTTTTTTTCTTTCCTGTTCTCATATGTAGAATTTATAGTTTTTATGTTTTAAGTATTTATTTTAAAAATGCCCAAAATGTACATAAACTTGACTTTAAATTTTGGAAATAAACCCAATTTAATCGATGTTTAGCGTTTGTCTGAAACAGCTGATGAAGAAACATTTCAGGCCAGTAAAGAGCTGCAGATGTTGAATCCCAAAACTTAATTTGAAGCCACAACTTGAACGTTTAAGGTACTTTCATGCAAGAGTAAGTTTTTTAAGGTCACTACATTGATTTTGCAGATTGTTGCTTACGTGATTCCGACTAAACAAAAAGTGTTTTCCTCACCACACCTTGTAGGAACCTGACAGACAAGTCCGACAGGCGCACTGAGATTCTTCAGGGTCATCGTGATTTAGCACACATTCAACAAAAAGCAGGTGATTCTGGGTGTAAAAATCTGTGTGATTCATTATAAAAAGGCAAACATCCCACATTCACTCTCATTCAAGGCGTCACGAAGCAACTCAGAATCACAGGTTCAATAACGTTTATACAAAAAAGACATTACAAACAGGAAGTGCGGCGAAACACATTTCCACATGAAAATTCCACAGCGGATGATTAATGATTCAAATAGAGTTCAATGAGCGAGCTGTTTGTCCAACGTCCTCTGGTGCAGCTTGTGCGCTTCCAGCTCAAATTAAACAGCAGCATTCCTCTCGCCTGATTTAAATCAACAGTGGTCTCAGATGAGGCGACATTGTGTACAAGCATGTCAAAACACACGCAGTTTATGTACTCCAGCGTCTGCAGTGTTAGAGATACCAAACGTGAGCCTGCAGAGGCTTTCGATGGTGAAATATATATGTTTTATGTCAAGGTAGTAACTCTTATTTGAGAAAATAAACGTATTTCGGGTCTGTTTGTACACCTTCAAGTATTCCCCCAGCCATGATTTCGTCCACAATCCAATGCAGAATCATACTTCAGTGACTTGGGCCCTGCTTGTCATCAGCACATCAAATAGTGACGACAACTTCATGCTTTAAATTAAATAAAAAGGATCACTGAAATGTACAAGTATCACTCGGTGACGGTAGAATGCCACTGAAGGGAGGGTTAATACCTCTGACAGGTGTGTCCTGCTACGTGCTGATCTACGTCCTCTTCCTGTGTCACAACTACAATCGCAAGACGGGCAGAGAAGCGTCACTGGAATGTTCTAATATGGGTGAAGAGGCGACGCTGAAAAGGCACAAAGACCTTTATTGTCTTCCAAAAGAAACCCCACAGATTATTACAAATCAATTTGTAAATATTGCGGGTGTTGACTTGAAAGCCAAAGTTCAAACCCTCCAAAGAGTCTTTGGGTGTGGACGGCAGGGGCCCACATGACGGTTCCAGTGCTGAGTGACTCAACTGACACAGCTAACACAGTATGGCTCACAGTTCTGAGTCTGTCTGTCCCTGAGGTCTGCGAGTGAGTCATAGCCCAAGCACTGCCGATCTGCAGATCTCCAGTTGGATTTCTACTTTGTCTTTTCTCAGGACCGCATAGACAGATTAGGAGCAGAGGCCCGAATCTTCCCCTCGAGTTTGAGTCCAGACGGAGTGAATGAGGCTTTGAAGGACGGAGGCTTCTCCTTCCGGTCCATCCTCGACGAAGGCCGGTCACAGTTGTTAAAGGTGGTGTCGTCCTTGAAGTCGTCCTTGAAGTCGTCCTTGTAGTCGTCGTGACGCGTAGCCATGCCGCGATTCCGCCTCTTGATCTTGTTTGCGATCCGTACAATCCGCTTTGCGATGAGATAAATGATCTCGCAGATGTTCAGGACGATGCAGAGGGCCGAGGCTCCGACCATGAAGTAGGTGAAGACCTTCTTCTCGGTGGGGTGGCCTATGTAGCAGTCGACTACATTGGGGCAAGGGAACACCACACACTTGACCACCCTTGGCAGGTAGAAGCTGTCGTACACGTAGTGGAGGAGGTAAAGGAAGGCGACCTCGATGCCCGTCTTGACGAAGAGACTGACCAGGTAGGTCCACCACAGGCCGCCGTGTTTCTTGCCAGTGTTGCTGTACAGCTTGGCGTTCTCGCCGTGCTTGGCTCTGTGCTTGCGCTCACGGTCATCCCGGTACGCCACGTGCATGACCACCATGAAGGACGGGCAGGAGATGAAGATGAGCTGCAGGGCCCACAGGCGGATGTGGGAGATGGGGAAGAAGTGGTCGTAGCAGACGTTGGCGCAGCCGGGCTGCTTGGTGTTGCAGTCAAAGTCCTTCTGCTCGTCCCCCCACACCCGCTCGGCTGCCACCACGTACACCATCACCCTGAACACAAACACCACGGAGAGCCAGATGCGCCCGAATGCCGTGGAGTATTTGTTCACCCCGCTGAGAAGGGCTTGGAAGGTCTTCCAGTCCATGTCCTCAGCTGGAAGTCAAACGTCTCCTGTTGCTAGTTGTGTCTGAAATTGAACCTGAACACGGAGAGAGAAGAGTGACACGCTTATTATATCTCAATATGAAGAAGACGGTCCAACTTAAAGTCATTAATCTTACAAAGCCAATGTAACATCTCGTCCATCAGGTCTACCTGACAATAACACAAAGCCATGGAACTCTTCCTGGAGGAAACAAGTTGGACCAACACACCCAGAGTTCACATGTTTAACTTCACAGCCTGTAAAGATAAAGCACCAACAGTCCTTAGTTTTATATCTGTGGACTTAAAATCAGCCATGTTTCAATCCGTGAAGGTTTCCAACAACAAACGGCTCATTACGCACAGGTCTGCGTTATCTGCACAGATCTTCTTGGCACGTTTGACTCTCTGCCGGCATGTGACCCCTCTGGAACATCAATAAACGGTCGTCTCATGCCGTCAAACTAATAATAATTATTAAAAAAAAAGAATCCAAGGGAAGAACAACAAACTGAAAAGATTCTTTTCGCTTTTGCCAAAAAACGCGAACGTAACTCCAACACATTCAAAGCCCGTCACAGTGAGTTCTCCACTTACCACAAGACGTCTCAGTCCATGTTAGGTTAGAAGAGCAGCCAGGAAACGTGAGTCCGACAGATTATTCGATGATTTTAAAGTCGTTTTTTTGTCTTTGACCGTAAAGGTTCGGTTCCTCTCGGCAGGTAGAAGAGCGCAGAGTTGAGAAATGCGCCTGTGGGTGTGGTTACAGCAGAAAGACTGGAGCTGCCCCAGATGTTCTTGTGCTTCCTCCCTCCCTCGGCCTCTCTACTGCTGACATGCCAGTGCTCACCACCAAACTTCAGCCTGTAACTGAGGACACTGAGAGACGTCTGCACTGAGGAGTCTGGGTGTGTTTGACAACCTGCGTCTCTGTGAGTCTGCACAAGCTAAACAAATAAAACAAGATGAAGAGGATCACTTGGATGGCAGAGGATGTCCCCACATGCACCGTGTGCCAGTCACAGCTTCCACCACCTCAGCTGGATGTTAGTGCGTGTTGAAATACTTTAGAGGTGATTAAGTTTGGGTTCATTGTGTTTTGTGTTCCGTCTATCCAGGAAGACGATCGTCCTCCTGTCCTAACTTGTCTGAGTACTTCTGCATACGTATGAAGCGACACTCCCTCTGGTGAATGTGGGTTGGTTTTTTTGTTGACTCGCTTCCGTCTGCTTTTGTTGCAAGTTTCCAAAAGCGTGATGAGTTAGGCAACAAAGGTCACGCTGGGGAAACTATGAGACTTCATCTATTGTAGCCCCCCTGTTTGTTTTTAGCTGTCACTGTTCATGTATCATCGCTCCTCTATCCCTTATCAAACCTCCGTCCACTCAGATAACCCTGTAAGAACCTCCCAGTGCTCTCCAGTTCATCCTCATTGTTACATTATAAGCTTCTCCTTTTGTCCCAACATCATCCGTGTTGGCAGACAAACATCCAAAGTCTCGGAATGCTGTAAAGAATATCAGATATCAACTTGTTTAAGACGCCGCAGCCGTGCCTGAACAGGCTGATTCTATTTAATGCTGTTTACATATTATATAAAAAGACAGAAGACCGGTCCAAAGTCAAGTCCATTCAAGTATTTCCGTATTACAAACAATGTCTCACCGGGCTCGTCTCCAGCCCGC
Source organism: Macroramphosus scolopax (assembly GCA_901007825.1). NCBI lineage: Eukaryota > Metazoa > Chordata > Actinopteri > Syngnathiformes > Centriscidae > Macroramphosus > Macroramphosus scolopax. The sequence goes on along the minus strand of CAAKHC010007934.1, from coordinate 10,416 downwards.
AGCGGCTCTCGGCCCAGCCCAGAGACGAGGAAGCTCTCCGAGAAACTTTCCATGAGCATCACAAGTCATGCCTGGATATTACAGGTATGATGATTCAAACACCAACAACTGGGGCTGTTGATTGATTGTTCAGATGCCTGGAAACAGAAGTTTGGTAGCATCACAGCACATTAATCCACATTTTTGGAGTAAAAATGTGGATAGTTTGAGTGAAAAGTAACACAGGAGGATTATTATCAAACATTTCATCTGAAAGTCTTGCAGCTGCGAGTTAAATCTCTCAGCATATTGTCAGAAGTCTCAGTTTTCAGATGTTGTGTTGCACCTGAACACCACATCTGTATTCGCCCCCTTTGAAGCGATTGAATGGACACAGATCAGATATTAGAGGGGAAGAGGGGGGATGCAAATGTTCCTCCTTGGCTCCAGATGAAAAACTGGTCCAGGCGGTCGGGTCGGACACACCTGTGGAATGTGGATGACTCAACCTCTGCCAGTCTCGACAAGACGAACCTGCGCGACAGAATCAACACATTCTCACTCTTGTTACTCAGCGACAGGAAGGAAATGTACCAGCTTGGAAAGAACGAGGACGAGAGGAGAGATCAGACCCGGAGGAGGAAGCAAGTGCAGGTTTAGATAACAGAGTAAACAGAATGAAACATCCACATAGAGCTTTTATTAAATCATGTTTTATTTCTCAGAGAAGAACAAACAGCAGCAGGCGTTCCAGGTATCTAAAAACCTCAGCAGAGCAAATAGAGAGCGTCTGCATGCTCAGAGTCACGAGGGGAGAGTCAGACAGGACGATACAACGTCTTCTCACAGCATTCGTCTGCAGCGTAAATACAGGAATCATCTATTCAGCGGCTGCACGGAGCGACAAATTCCTGTGATGGGTGGGCCGATGAATCAAAATAAAAGAGAGGGAGACTCCTCCTCCTCTTCCCTCCTCAAAGGAGCAATCAACCCCCAACGACGAGGGGAGGCTGGTGACACGTCAATCCAACGTCAGACGAGGAGTGACGGCTCGGAGAAATACATGGAAATACTCAGACAATGTAACAGTTTAACTGTTTATTACCTAAAAAAAAAAACCCTTAATGTTTGCAAAGGAGAATCTTTAATGAAAAACAGCCACGCTGCACTTCAATACTGATCTATTAACAACAGTGTAACAACAGTAACATGAACAACAGCACAGTTCGTCATTCGAGCGGGATGATAAATTACGTACAACGAGGACAGTAAAGTAAAACGGTTGTGACAGCAGATTTGTACGTCTGAGGGGAGGCGAAAGGACACAGTGCAGTTTGAAGGGAAACATGTTGAGGTCTGGCTCGGGGCAGGAGGAAAATCTTACACAGGGAACCACATGTGTTTGTGAAGCCACCGTCTCCAAACCCTGGGGTGACTCATCTGGTTGATCTGGAGGCTAAATCTGACGTTGTAGAACTTTTCTTCGCTTAAAAAAAAGGCGAAGAACCTTCATGTGTAAATACTCATGAAACAATGAGCACATTCCAGATCAGTGATACATAAAGTGGCAGGCTGGATGTTGCTCCGCTGATCCTCTTCCCATCTGGACTCTCAAATCCTCTGACTGGACACACACAGAGTCAAGAGTATCTTCTACTGCAGTCCAGCTTCTGAACAAGTCTGAGGACAAGTCTTTTGTCTAGGGAGTGAGGAGAGGCACCTTTCCTTCTCCAAGTCCTTCCTTCTCTAGAAGTCTTTACCTACATCCTCACTACCTTCAAGATATGGCCACACTGTACGCAGGTGCCGGGGTGTCGGGGGACTTTTTCCCCTTCAGCATTAAAGAGTTTGACTCCATCAAGTTGCTTCCGCTGGACAGCGTGGTCGTCCTGGTGTGGCGGGAGTTGTGGAACGCGGTGAAACACTCGCGGCAGCGTTTGCCGACGAGGTAGACGATTTCAAAGATGGAGAGGAGGATGCAGGCCAGGCTGGTGACCACCATGAAGATGGTGAAGATCCTCTTCTCGGTGGGCCGAGCGATGAAGCAGTCCACGATGTTGGGGCAGGGCTTCTGCCCACACTTGATGAGCGAGGGGAAGTCGTAGCCCTCGTAGATGTGGTAGAGGAGGTAGACGAAGGTGGTGTCCACGGCTATTTTGAAGACCAGGGTGAGGACGTAGGTCCACCACAGGCCTCCGCGCTTCTTGCCGGTGTTCTTGTAGAGACGGCGGCAGTTCTCGCCGTACTTGAGCTCGTGTTTGCGTTCCCTGTCCTCCCTGTAGGCCACGTGCATCACGACCAGCAGCGAGGGGCAGGTGACGAAGATGAGCTGCAGGGCCCACAGGCGGACGTGGGAGACAGGGAAGAAGTGGTCGTAGCAGACGTTGTGGCACCCCGGCTGAGCCGTGTTGCATTTGAAGTCCTTCTGCTCGTCGCCCCACACTTTCTCCGCCGCCACCACGAACACCATCACCCTGAAGAGGAAGACGATGGAGAGCCACACTCGCCCGAAGGCCGTGGAGTACTTGTTCACCCCGCTGAGGAGGCCCTGGAGGAACGACCAGTTCATGTTGACGTCTGTTCACCGTCTCTTCTTAGCAGGAACTCTTTCCAGGAAACAAATCTCAGGAATCTACCAAAATAAAAGTCACCTCACAGGTTAAAAACAGGCTAAACAACAAACTTCAAATTGAACATGACTTCATGAAGCAATAAAAGTATCTCCAATCTGTTTTTCCAAGACTTTTTTTTAGGTTGTTGCTCTGCCCAAGTAAAGTTAGAAACTCTTCCGCATCAGCCCTCCACTGCTCCACATCTGCCGCTTCCCACTTTGTTCCTTCCAGAGCGCAACTGCGCGTCTACAAATGTTACTTTTTAAAATCTACGAAATGAGGTAACTCGGAACGAGTTCGGATCGTTGTTTTATATATTAATATAACAATATTACTTACAGTTTCGGCGCTGTTGCTGCGGTGTGTCGGAGCGGAGGAACAGGCTGGATGAGGCTCACCGACAGGAATCTCTGGGTTCCTCAGTAGGACGGGAGTGGAGGGTGGAGGGGGTGGAGGGTGGAGGGGGTGGAGTTGTTCTCCTGTCATGTCCGCGGAGAACTCAACCTGCTCAGGTGCGCCAGACTCACTCCGACACACTCGTTTCTCCAAATAAGTGAGAAAAACGCAACTTTTAATCACAGCCAAGTCGACCTCCCCGAGTCTTTGAGGAGGGGTGGGGGGCATGGCCGAGGAGAATTTATTCCATTCTGGGGAAACTCCGGATTAAAGGGGAGATGCAGAAATACTTTCACTGTCTTTAATATTGCAGGACAGAACACTTCTTAACATTTCTCAGGACATTCCTTATATTTAGAAATCGATCCATCCTGCAGATGTGCAAATTATTTTTATTTTGAAGTTTGTGAGTGTCTAAAGGATGTAGATCCAACAGGCTTTGCTATTCACTTACTTTACATGAAACAAACTTAAAAAACAACTATTGGATGGGCAGGGGTGCAGCTTGTAAACAGGCAGGCAGTCGTCCGGGGCCCCTGGGTGTTAGTGTGGGGGGGGGGGGGGGGCTGTT
>CAAKHC010007933.1:9272-20991 GCA_901007825.1 Macroramphosus scolopax | reverse complement strand
GGGAGTGGGAGCTGCTGAAAGAATGACAGAAGATAAGGGGATGCTAAAAGACAGCAGGTTGATAAGAACACATGGACAGGGAGGAAGACAGGAGAATATGTGTATGTGTTGTCAGCCACAGCCGGTCAAGCAGAGAAGACCCTCATCAATATTAATACAGCAATTAAACTCCAGCAGAACACCAGGGATTCGGTGACCCAGCATCTGCCTGCAGCTAAACTATGTACAGTATTAACACTTTATTAAAGGGAGAAGAAACAATAACTGGGGCATATTAGATGCTTGATATTGTAATTAACAGCCACCAGAAATAAACCGCCCTTATCACCAATTACCATGAAACGAATCAGCACTTCTCAACATTTTCTTTGCCTACTTTTGGCCTTGCAACGTCAGGATTCATTGCCAGACTGTGTATAATAGAATGTAATGAGAATCTTGGTTACCTTGTCTCCTATAGCATAAATATTCCATTCAATTTTACTATGGTACAGTACAGTATAAAGTACTGTATAACAGTAAAGTACAATGAATTGTAGCATAGTATATTATGGCATACTAAGTATAGTATAGTATAGTATAGTATAGTATAGTATAGTATAGTATAGTATAGTATAGTATAGTATAGTATAGTATAGTATAGTATAGTATAGTATCATGCAGTATAGTAAAGCATTTTACGGTATAGTAAGGGTTGAATATAGTATAGTATAATGGAATATTGTATAAGGAAGTATAGTGTAGTGTAGTGTAGTGTAGTGTAGTGTAGTGTAGTGTAGTGTAGTGTAGTGTAGTGTAGTATAGTGTAGTATAGTATAGTATAGTATAGTATAGTATAGTATAGTATAGTATAGTGAAATACAGAATAATGTAGTATAGTAAAGTGTAGTAAAGCATTTTATAGTATAGTAAGGGTTGAATATAGTATAGTATAATGGAATATTGTATAAGGAAGTATAGTATCATATAGTATAGTATAATGTAGTACAGTACAGTACAGTACAGTATGGGTGAATAGAGTAAACTAAAACCATGTAGTTTGTAATGTACTGTATGTTGTACAGTAGCCTGGTGTACTGTGTGTACTGCAGTGCTGTGTGATCAGTTGTACTGTGACAGTGTGTTGTGCTGCTGTCCAGCAGGCTACAGCCTGTTTGATCATATAGAGTGAGGTGTGGCTGCTGGTCACACACTTACTCTGTCAAAAGCACACAAATCATTTAGAGGCTTACTCAGGTAGCTCAATTAGGTTAATTGAAAGAGCTAATCAATTAAGTATGACCTCCATTGTCAGCAACACTCAGGGGAGCCATACATGCAGAGACATGAAACTCTGACCGCGGGCGGAGCCAGCGTGTCAGGGGTTAATCTCCTTCTCGCGCCGGGCTGTCGAAAAACTGGGGCAAACAACAGTGCACAATACAAAATTAATACTACAGGCAATGTTTGTATTCTTCCAGCGTTACAGCCCAATTACACAGACTGCTGCTTCTCTACAAGCTGCAGCCCAGTTGTGTCTTGTGATTCTGCCAAAAGATGCTGCTCATCGTTCAATTAATGAAATAATCTACGAGGGATTAAATGCTTAAGAGGAAGCGCAATAGATCGACTGGTCAAGTGAATGACACAAATATCACAGCAAAACATTGAACTATTTCAACTTGACTGCAAATGGTCTCACAAAAATGGGCTATGGATGAAAAAACTATTGAAAAACATAATGCAGACACACTGGTTGGAAAGTCCATCTGATCATATGAATGGTAATAATAATAGTAAGTGAGTGGAAAGTAGAAATGCAAAGCTGCACTGCCTCTCACACACAGACAGAAAGAGGAAGAAACCTATACCTGTGTGTGTGTGTTCTTGTGTGTGTATGTGTGTGTGTGTGTGTGTTTGTGTCCAGGGCGCACAAGGAGGCTTAAAGACGGAGGTGGGAATTAGGTTCAGCCTTACCTGGTCAGCCATGGTTTTCAATAAGTCTTCTCTTTACAAGTGGTGTGTTGTGGTGTGTGGTGGTGTAGTTGCAGCCGCCTGTTTCGCCCGGCTCATGTCATCTGTGTTGGCTCCAGCTCTGGCATCACATTCGCAGCAGCGTTAACAGACGGCGCACAAAAGAGACGCACCACATGATGTTATTCTCCTCACTACGGCGCGTAAAATCCCCTGGTGACTTGTACGTTAGGTGCCGCGCGTGGACATGTAGGAGAGGTAGTAGTAGGCTGGAGGATGGATTAGAAGGCTCCACCTGCTTCTCCGTTTGGAATAAGAGTCGAGTTCATGTGAGAGGAGGATAGAAAGAAAGCCATCGGCACAAAAACACATCCCCTCATGTCCTGTTGGTGTCCCAACGGCCAGCAGCGACTGCGCCTCTCTCCCAACCTCCAGTCAATACTGTACCTGCATCTCTCTCTCTCTCTCTCTCTCTCTCTCTCTCTCTCTCTCTCTCTCTCTCTCTCTCTCTCTCTCTCCAACAAAGTGTGTATTGTAGGCGCGTCCATGAGTGAGTCTCTTGATTCTTGAATTGGAGATGGGTGGATGATAAAGCTCAACATCCTTCACCTTAACATCCTTCACCCAGCGTAAATATTGTTCCGGATGCACACAGGTTTCACCTCATGTATCTTTGTCCAACACCGGCCTGACCTATACTTGACTGGAGGAAATCCGTTGATGTTGCTGGATGGTGAAGCGGCCGCCAGAGGGAGCACGAGGGACGCATCTTGGAGAAGTTGTTTTTGCACAGGAATTGTGTTTACATTCTCCACAACAACCCAGAAAGAGATGTGAAGATCACAGCATTAGTCTTTACATGGGGTTTATATGGATTGGACCCTAGTCCCCTGAGTTTGAAGTGGTATGCTGCATCAGCAAAAACAAATAATCCTCTGAAACCTCTGAAAATCTGAGGAATTGAAAATAATAATCCTCTTAATAATAATTTGCTAAATGTTTGTTTTCTGATTTAATCGAACACCTAGAAAATCAGAGCACAATTCTATTCACATTGCCACAAGCAACATTGTGACATCCTAGTTTGACATTAGAAAGGGAACTTGCATTTCTTATCTCCTTCACCATATGTCTGGTCTATATCTTCATCGCAACCTGTCAAAAGTTAATAATGAGTGCAGGGAACAATGCCTCCAAAATGCATTGCTTCAATTGATCTCCTGTTCTCCAATTGGACTGAGAAGATGACAGCCTCTGATTATATCCATAAAAAATGTGACAAATGAAATCAGTCTTTTATAACATGTCAGGTCTGCCTGTCACGTCCAGTTCCAGAGTGGAGACCTGGTTTGATTTCATATCAGTCTACTCTCTCAACTGGAAGTGAATGCAATGACCTATAAATGAAAATGGAATTGAAACTGCCAACAAAAATCCCCATAATCATGAATGTTTCCTCCAGTGCTTTAAGTGATGTCCTTAATTGATTGTACAATGTTGTTGATCTTCAAGCCAAAGTTGAGTCCGCACCATCATTTCTTGCTTTCTGCAAACTGGTTTGCTCAACACAGGCTGCAAAACCTTTTATGAATCATCAGTGACTTGCTGTGAAAAAGATACAATGTGTCACAGGTGTTGGTGTCCAATCTCATTACCTAGAAACTAACATGTCAGATCTATTGTCGCAGGGTTCTGTGAGAGCGTAGAGCCGAACAATCATTCAATCCACAATGTGTAGTATACACGCAGTATTTGGCAATACACTCAAAGGTAACAAACAGAAAGGAATTCAGGCAATTCAGAGCCGCCGTGGACTCAATGCACAGGGGCACTGGAGCAATCATTTGTTCTTGTTTATAGGGGAATTGATTAACACTAAGTCTGGCTGCTAACAGCCTGCAACATAACACTGGGAGCCATTAATGACGACAACGAAAGGATGCAGGTCCATGAACCTCGGTGAGTTCCCCGGAGGTGTCGTCTCACTGGAGCTTTGGCGGCCAGCCACGCCCCCGAACATGGATATGTTTGAGTTTTATTGTATTGCATTGAGTGTTAATCATATTAACAAACCATAATAGAAATCATAAGGTCATAATACAGATTTTATAATATCAAAACGCATTGATGAACAAAGAAAACAACACTCCAATCAAATCCAGGTGAATCCAGTATTAATGGTCATTTCTCTTTTATTATCAACAGATATTATAATTGATTTAAGTTCCAATAAAATCTACTGTTAATTCATTTAACATTTGGTATATTTTCTATTAAGTGTAAGCGGGGCAGGTGGAGCCAAGTTCAAGATACAGCAAGAGTCTTAGGACCTGGTACATTTTATTAACCTAACAAAAGGTACACGTTGGGTGTCTCGACTCGATGCTGACAAAGACCCAACGGAAAATCACACAGGCGGGACTGAACTGAGGGTCTGACACAGGCTGCAGAACTAAAATAGAACAGAAGTAATGAGACAACTATTCACTGGTGAGCAGACATGAGGCAGACAAGGAGCTGACTGGACAAAGGAAACGGGGCAGAAGAAGACCGCTCAGCAGACGAGACAGGCCATCTTATCAAATTATTATTATCTAATTACATTTATACGTAATTTCCATGTGTGTTCCTTCCAGTCCTTCCTTGCCTTATGTAGTAGATGCTCCGTGTGGGATTTAAATAGTGTTCAGTGAATGTCCTGACACCCTGTTAAGGTTATTAGGTGTTCATTCTTGCTGTAACACTCAAAAATAAATACTTTTCCCAAGATGCCTGTCTAGATAATGAAATGTCCCTAAACACCTCTTCAATCCTTTGGGTAGTTAGCTGTTCTCCATGTTGCAGCCGGATCTATGAGCTGCTGTTGTTAACTGCCTCATCTCCCAGTGTTTCAGAGAGTATAACTGGCTGCAGTAAACCCTCTGAATGGATCCTCTAAATGGGCCTGCTGAGTATGACTTACATTTTAAGAATTCACTAATCTACAGACTTAATTAAGGCTCATCAGGACATCAGAGCTCACTGTTGCCGTTCACAGTGTGAGAGGATCACAGAGGATGATCTCAGACAGATACGTGCTCTCATTAGCCACCGATGCCGTATCAATGAAAACCTTCCTGCTCCCCTGCTAATGGGAAAAGCTCAAGTCTGTCATCAGAATGTGCGGCGGTGCATTATGGGAAATGTTCAGAGGTCAAGAGGTTGCCCAGACAGAATTTATAGCTAATACGATGACAAGGTCAGAGATTGTGTTCATCTCATGACAGCCGACCACAGATCAAGATAATGACACCTGGAATTCTATTTCCCCTTCGAGGGGACAGAACCTTTGGTATGACCTTACCGTGTGAAGCGTGTTTGTGTGAAGATGTAACGTCGCCTAGGACTAGATTCTTACTAGGCTCATTAGATTTCACTAATTGAGTTAGACTTATTGAGGTGGTTAGCCTCTTTCGGTAGCTTTCTACGAGTGGATTACAGGCTGGCAGCAAAGCAGACTCTCCCATGAATTTTGTAAATTTGTTTTTTAGAAACGGCACATAACCAGGACTCTGTGTGCTTGTTTCAAAAGAGGAAATGTCTGCAGTTAAAAGGGTTATGACATCCTCCTTATGACATTTCCAAGGTAACACCGGGTTGATTTTAGTGTTGTGAAAATCCCAGTAAATCAAAATCACTGGTTTCCATCCCTCTATGTCAATAGCCTGACAACAACAAAAAAATCCAATTACTCCTCCACATGCGATTCATCAACCACAGGCCTTGACCACTGCGAGTACATCACTTGCCCTTTACATTGATATGAAACCTCTCCAGGTGCAACTGGGCTCCACAAGTAATTTTCCCATGCAGTCATGTTCTGATATGATTCTTTGTTTTTAAATCCCTACTTAATAAGCGCTTCTTCACATTAAAGCTCAAACAAAATCAGTCAGTTTCTATTAAAGCTTATCATAAGTTGAGAAGGTTTCATAAGGTTATTGAGATGACATTGAATTTAGATTATGTTGCGACCGACCGATTTCAGGGAGCTTTAGGCAGGCAGGCTCTGCGTCCCCTGTGTTATTTTCTTGTGTTTTCCAGCTTAGTAAGGGAGTTACAAGGCTGTGTTGCTTGATAAACGCGATGCAATGAGGTCATATGAAGGCATCTCCAAACAGGCTGAAAAACTGGCTTTTCATAAGGTGCACAATCTATATGTCATAGTTATTATATGCTCTTTTTATAGCAGTTCGTGGACGGTTGTTTTTAAAGCTCCGTGGGGGATTTGGTTTATGTTGGCTTGGATGGCCTCATATCGGTCAGTGTGGGCTCAGCAGACATCCTTCAATGCCTGGAAAAGGCTGTTAAGATGGCAGCTTCAGGTCCCATGTGGGTGCTCTGAAGATGTCTTTTTAAGTTCAGTGACCTGGATTTGTTCGTGATAATGTACACATTGATATACAGACAGCATGCCTGGGTGGCTGTAAAAATCGTCTCTTAAAGGCGCTATGTGTAAGCATTGGTCAACTGTCGAATTAACACTAAATTAATAGGGGGAAGTATGTTACCACAAAGTTGGGGTGTACAGCACTATCGTAAGAAAAAAAAGTAACATTATACAATTAGCTACCTTTATAAGCTATAGAGTGAAGGAGTTCAAGTATCTTGATCATGAGTGAGGTAGACATTTGCATCAGCAGTAATACAGGTGACTGACAGTTCTGTTGTCAGGAAGAATGAGCTGAGCCGGATTTACATTCCAATCCACTCAAATAGTCACAAGCTTTGGGTAGTGACGGAACCAAAGAGGTCGCATAACAAGCGGCCGAGAAGAGTTCCCTCTGTAGTGTGGCTGGACCTTAGAGAAAAAATGAGGAGCTCAAAGTAGAGCCGCTGTTCCTGGTGGTACAGTGACTCACTATCACCTCTTGAGGTATGAAGTGGTATTACCAGATGGGACAGAATGACGCTAGCTGGTTAACAGGCTTAGATATTTCTCCGCAACACACTACATAAACATCTTTGACATATCAAAACTGGTATTTCCTTTGATGGTTTAAACTCAAATACGTTCATATAGCAGCATGTAATAATTTTCTCCCCCTATTCAGGCTCCCCTAAAGCAAGGACTTGAGTTACTTAGCGACTCTGGAACAGTAATGGGGAAAATGAACCTTTTTGTTTTTATGACATGTAATGCATTCTGTTTATGATGCACCATTATCTACCTGAGAGGCCCAACATCCTGTTGAGAGCCTTTTTTATGCATTTACAGTATTATGGAAAAAGCAAAGAGGATGTTGGTATGACCACAGAAGCATCCAAGCAAACAGGTTTGTGTCTACAAAGTATGCTCACACATTGGTTTGTAGAACTTCTATGACTTTCATGCAACGGCAAATGGCAATATTATGTCATTGTGAGTGAGCACAGCAGTGTACTAACTTTTACTGAGTCAATCTGTGTGTCAGAGTTTGGTGAGTAAGTACAGGAGGCTGAGGGGGTGGGAGGTGTGGGGGTGAGGCAGGAGCGACTCGCCGCCGCTGCGCAGGTTTTTTCACCAAATGCTTCTGAAAGAAGGAAGGCAGTAGAGCTCGGAGCTGACGAACTGCAGGACGCGACAACAGGAAATACAGAGGTGGGTTCCAGCACGGTGCTAAACACACCAACAGAACGGCAGTCAAGGATGCCACCTCCCATAGCAAGGACACCGTTGTCTCTGTTTCCACACTTGGCCCAGTCGTACTGGCCATAAAATATTCTAGAGAGAAAGTGGAAGAAAACTGGCTTATGGGAGAAGCTGCAGAGCCGACGTAAGGGGACATAACATTAACAAACTCAAGCGCGTAATATGGTAACCAGCTTACGGCGAAAACTAGTGTTGAAGCAATCAGCAGAGCGGTAGCTTTTTTGTTACGCCGGTCTACAGCCAGAGTGCCCCTGCAGCCATGGAGGTGGAAGATGATGAGGCTGCAATTGATGGCAATACACAGGAGAGGGGCCACATAATAAACCAGGAAGGCAGGAACCAGGAAGAACAACCACTCGTCACGGCTTACTGACCACGTGCAACCACCATCGAAGTTGATGTAGGTGACTTTCGGTAAAGCCATGGTTATTGAGACCATCCAAATAGCTACTACAGTGCACAACCTGTGGGAGAGGAAGAGAGAACATGGGTTTATTTGTTGTGCTTGGTGCATAACCTACAACCTATTTTAAATAAAACTACATGCACAGCCAGCTGCTGTCAATCTGTGTGTCAATTAAAGGAATCACGCATTTTGGGAAATGCTCTTAAGGGGAGTCCTGTCATAAGTTGTGCAATTATTGTTATTGCTCAGGAGTGTGAAATAAGTAGCGCTAGCTTGTTCCCATCACCCACAAATGGCACCTTTAAAGCTCTCTAATATCCACCTCTGCTTACTGAAGGAATACTCACACTTGTGCCAGGCTAGCAGGAGGTCTTGTCAGTGGTGCAACGATGCGATATCTTAGCACAGACAAAGCTGCTAGGCTGAAAATTTCCACTCCCACTGTTACGGAAGTCATGAACCCGAGAAGGACACAGGTCCCACCCCCGAGCTGCCAGTTCTGCAAATTAGCACTCAGAAGCACACAGGGCAAGGTAAGTAGGGCGCCAAGGTCTGCCAGGCTCAGATTCAGAAGCAAAACAGAGCTTGGCTTGGAGCGGCTGCGTCGGTTCTTCACCATTACCAGCCAAAGCAGGAGGTGACCCCCAACCCCCACCAGAAGGGAGACCAGGCTGACCATGGGCAACACCACGTTGAAGGGGATGGTGGTGTTGGTGGAGACCACGTTGAAAAGGAGGTTGACAATGGCAGGCATGGTGAACATGAGCCTTTCTGTTGTTTCTCTGAAAGAGTGATGAAAGGCAGCTTTAGGGATGGAAGAAAGAGAGAAAAAAACGAACCGCAATAACATTACAAAATAGATCTTGTGGAAGCGGGAAGTTGGAGGGAATGAATGTAAGGTGATCTCGCGGTCAAGAGGAGAGTAAGCGAGAAACTGCCTGGTTAATTAAGAGATGAGACTGGAACATTGCTGAGAGAACAAGAAAGCTAAGCTGTAATCAGGAAAAGGTTTTTTAGAGGTGAAGAAAATGTTTGACAGCTGGGAGAGCAATATACAAAAAATATGGAATATAAACAGAGTGATTGATGACGACTTGGAAAACCCAATATGTGCCATGTATTATTCATGTATATGATAGTTGCTGCTCCTTGGTTTGTGAATTACCTGTTATTCCGAGCTCAGCGGGCCCTCCCGGTGACTGACAAGCCTGATGAGTCAGACGAGATTGTCTAGTCCCTCTCAGGGGACTTAAGCAACTCCGTGACTTCAACAGCAGCAACTGCATCACAGCACAAACAGTGGATAAATCACACAGGGAAGGAGCTTGTTTGGTCCCGGGAGGATAAATAACACACAAACAACCCAAAAAACAACAGCAGCACCCACTAATATCGAGTTTCTGTCTTCAGTGGTAAAAGGGTACAAGTGGGATTCATTCCCGGTTCAAGTGGCTCTACAGTAGTCATACGGCTCCGATCGACTGGGATGAAAACACAACACCCCTAAGTTTCTCCCCTTTCCGGTGCGATTCAATAAAACATGTTGTTAGGACAGGATGTTGCCTGCACACAAACACTATAAACACACTTGTCACCTGCCCAGCATGGTGCTCTTATATCACATCACGACTATACCTTCTCTTTATACATTCTACAGGCTATGGTTTGCGTGCACGCTGAGAGTGAGTTGCTCTCAGGGCTGCAAGAGCAAACACATAAAGTGAACGAAAGAGTCTCAGTCTCAAAGGCTTCTGATTCATACAGGAACACCAACCTGAGGAAACCCAGAGACGGGAAGCAAAGAGAAAAACCAGGGTAAAAAAACCACACCCTTTCTGTCTTCGCTGTAAAGGTACGCTGTCTAACCTTTAACTGTGACATCATCAACGCCTTTTGTAAATGATCAGTGTAGGGGTGGGATGCACTACTCCCACTTTTGTGTAAATGTGTGTAGTGTGATAGTGTAAGGCACAGATGGACGAACAAATGAACAAATGCGTGTTCATTCCTTCATCCATCTGTCCCTTTCAGGCATCAGATCATTCAAGCTCAGCATCCCTGTCCAAGTGTCATCTTTGGAGGCGGGTTAAACAATGAGTCGTTACCAACTTTTCACTACACTGAACACAGGCCTTAAATAACAAGCGATTAGAGAAATCGCAGTGACAAACTGCCGTCCGCTTCCGGTCATACTAAATTTTACTTTGCACATGATAAATAACGCTAAAAGGTAAAGAGTGTAATTTGATAGATGAGGAGGGACGGCCAGGAACGAGTGGACGGTGCAGAGCTGTGTAATGAGCAACACAAGGCTAAACTGTGATTCATTTTAAACACATGACCTCCAACAGAGAGGATTAACTGATACAGAATTTGTGACTGGCTCCAGGCTATTCTCAGTCCAACCATTTTTACTCCTCAGACACATTATGGATTTACATCTGTAGCGTGCAAATCAATCAATCCAGGCCGCGTTTCTCGGGGGACAGAAAAATGCTGAAGGAAATGTAATTTAAAAATACAAATGGGTGACACATTGACAGTAACCCTGAATAAACATGTAGAAGGAAACCAGATACTTTGATAAATGGGATTGAGTGGTTGGATGAGTATAAATAGCATACAGTAGAGTCTAGCTCTGGCTTTTACCGTGACCAAGGGGAGGTTTTGGAGTGTTGGAAAGCACAAAACCATCATCATCAACTAAATAAGGAAATGATTAAGACAGAATCTTAATCCAAATGTACATAAATTCAGGCCCCCTCATAAAGACTTGTGAGTTGTCACTCTGCTTCTACTTTTCATCTGTCAACAAAAGCAGTTTCATTTGCAAATGTTTGCACAGAAACATTAAGCCTCTTCAATATCAGCATGTTAGTATTTTTTATTGTTAGCATGTTAGCTTTTCATGTTAGCATTTAGCTCAAAGCCTTCAGTAAAAACGCTTATTCAGGCGCTCTCAAAAAGACTTGTTCTCACTCTGCTTCTACTTTTCATGTGCCAACAAAAGCAGATTTATTTGCAAATGTTTGCACAGAAACATTAAGCTGCTTCAATAGCTTGTTAGCATTTTTATTTTTAGCACGTTAGCTTTTTCATGTTAGCATTTAGCTCAAAGTATCAAGTTGTCTTGTTGCCAAAGTTTGTTGCCTCAACCTAACAAAGTTGTTTTGTTCCTAACCAATCTTTTGCTGCCTAAAGTTAATGAAAAGTTTTTTGCCTAAACCTCATAGATTTGTTGTGTAAACCTTATCAAATGGAAACAGAAAGGTTTTAGTTTTAATTTAGTTTTAGTTTGTCCATGGACAGATTTATACACAGCAATCACGTCAAAACTAAAAACATGTAAAACACACACAGTTCGTACAGAGTAGAAGAGTAAAGTCAAACCTCAAGTGGGTCCAAAAGAAATCAGATAGGTGCAGCACCTACTTGACAGGGGTTTGGACTGAAACTACAGCTGGAAAGAAAATGCAGAGGTGTGAAATGCGGGCAGAGCCACAGGGAGATATAAAGAGAGGATATTAAATGTGTTTGCCTCACTTACAGTTCACGGCGTCCTGCTCCAGGGAAAAGCCCTCCACTCACCATCAGCTGATGTGCTGTATAAAGAGGACAGAAAGAGGGCACACACCTGCGCTCCTCCCTGTACGCCCCCCCCCCCCCCCCCCCCCCCCCCCCCCCCCCCC
>CAAKHC010007932.1:0-16972 GCA_901007825.1 Macroramphosus scolopax | reverse complement strand
AAGCCAATACGCATCTTTCCTGAAACGATTACGTCATAGCCCACCTCTCCTTCAACCCGCATGCGCTAACCCAGCCAACAACCTGCGTTCGTGCTGCAGAAGCTATTGAGCTTGATCGGGCTTTTACAGCAAAATATGAGAATCAGAAAACCTTTAATGTCTCACGACGGAGAAATTTAAAATATACTGCTGCTCCACGACCACAGTCAACAACATATGGACATGGAGAACAGCTACAACATGTTCTTCAATACACCGCGGTATCTTCTGTCATTCTTCGTCTGTTTGTTTGTATCTTCCGCCATTCGTCTTCTTCGTGTGTTTGTTCATCGCACGGGTGCGGGTTGCGCATGCTCCATTCTTCTTCTCTGTTTTTAGTGTAGTTTGTGGCAGCATTACAGCGTTTTCAGTGGTTTCGTTTGGACGCACATATTTCTGGAGACGAATACGAAATGAAAACGAAATGAAAACGAAAACGATCGGTTCCGTCTCCGTGTGGACATGGCCTGACTCAGAGGGGGAAAACGTCCTCTTGGGCTATTATGAGAAGGTGTTTTTTCAGTGATACACTCGGAGTGAATTGTCAATCAATTGTTGTCAACTTCCCCCAAATCCTTATTTCTCCCTCGTCAAGGCATGATGTTGATATCGGGCAGCTTCTGGTGTGACAGAAGTCCTGTTGCCTGGCAACAGGTATGAGTTTACAGTCCAGAGTGACGGTGACGACTAGGGTGAGAAGAGAGCCCGACACACACACACGCACACACACGCACGCACACGCACAAACACACTGCTATCCGTGTATTTTTTGACAGAACAAGCGAGCGCCAGCCTGTCTTGCAATACCGCCCTCTTCCTCAAGAGATAGTGAGTCACTAAACTGTGAAGGAGCTGCGACCGTGCCGGAGAGCGAGGCCGTTGCTCATAGACCCTGGAGTTACGGCACATAAGTCTCTCTCTCTCCGGAGCCGCCCGGCAGAGGAAAGCCAGTTAGCGTTACTTGTTCCTACAATACAGCTGGACTTCCTGGTTATATGCTTTTGCTTCACAGACAAATACATGCCGACTATAAGGGCTCATAACCACATGACAAATGGACCATTATCATTAAATGTTGGCAGAAAAGTGTCGCATTGGTAAAGTGATGTTTCCCATAAACTATAGTTTATGGGAAGTCTTTATCTAAAATGATTGTTGCTTTCGGTGAAGCCTGTATTTGGTTCACTCCCTTAACTGTGAAACAGCAGATCAAAGACGACAGCAGGTTCAACTGATCACATTTTACCAGTGTTAACTCGCCCACAATTATTCCTCAATGGACAACATTTGGTAGCGCTCCCTCATGTGTTGCTTTTAATGTCAAAACAGAACAACAGTGAACTTTTCATTCTCTAACCAGCGTTCACACGAATTAGACTATAAAACCACTCCAGCATCCCAAACTGCACCAAACAATTGAACTCTGTGAGTGACAGCGCGGCAGTGACATGTCATGCAGTGTGTATTCCGCTCTTCTTCCAGCTGTAGTCAATGTGCTCACAGAACAGTGACACAAACTAGACTCGACAGAAATACAGAAATATTTGAGTCTTTCCGACTGCTTTGGGATGCGGCTACACGGACGGAGCTCGCAGAGAACTGATACTTGAGTCAGTCACCATGACTCAAACTCACTCCAACAGCAGAGAGTTTCAAAAGTCGTGCATTTTGTTTTGTTGGACAAAAAAAGTGCAGGAACAGGAGAGGACAAGTCAACACGCCACCAATTAATCTCTGGTGGAATATTTCGGTTCGTCTTTGAACTGGGTCACAATTTCTCACCTACCATTAGGTCAGGTTGAATAAACACACTAATCAAATTCAATGACAATGAAGTCATCTGATCCAGTTCACCAGGACAGCAGGCGAGCCGACCGTCCGGTGCATAATGGATACAGTCCTCGATTTAGCATAACCCCGGCGCTCTACTTTATGTGGATGTGGTCCGTCCAGCGCGAAGCAGCCGGCTTGCATTATTCAGATCAAACTATAAAACCAGGCAGCACTGATCAAACGTTCAGCAAGACTCTTACTTTAGCTGTAGAACAAGCAAGTGAAAGTAAGAACGAAGAACAGCCTATCCAATGAACTGAAGTGAAGTTATTAATCATATCGTATCGTAACCACGCCCAAGGACCAGAGCAACCAGTGGTCTGATGCATCCAGATGCTTTGTCTCAGGATTCGGTGTGTCTGCATTAGTCACTCCGTAACAGACCGTTGTTGCCTCCATTTGTTGAGCTGGCGCCTGTTAATTCCAAACCCTGAAGACCAGATGGATAACATGTTGTGAGCTCTTTAACCGAAGCCAAGGTGGCGACATGCCTGTCCGTGTTTTTCTGCACAAGCACCAAAAGGTGTATCTGTACGTCCAGTCTGTTCTGTCTGATACACATCTTACATTAATTCATTCCAGATAACCTCCCATCATTAGGCTTCCTCGTCTCGTGTCTGCGGTTTGAGTTTACTGATCTCTGCTGAATCACACACCATCAGAGTCGCACATGTTTATGACACTGATGAAGGAGGCGGGGGATCGCAGCGCCGCGGCGAGGAAAACAAATAGGTCTCCAAGGTGATCAGGAAAACTTCGGAGACTGAAACCAATGTGCTTATTATGAAACTGGCAGGCTAAACAGGCCCGAGCCAACGAGCCAAGGAAGCCTGATGGAGAACAGTAATCACTGGCAAGTTCTGAACCGTAGTTTCCACCATGCAGATACTTAACAGAGTAATCGATGGAGACGCACAAGTCACACATCCTCTACAAAACATCTGAAAAAAGGTGAGAAAAGATTACACAGGTTGTTGTGTGTGTACCTGTGGCCGGGTCAACAGTCCGCTCGATCAAGTGGTCGTCCTGGTGAACCCACTCGCCGTTGCACTTGAAGTAGATCTGCGTCGCCGGGGTGGAGCGACAGGTCAGAGTCACCGGCTTGTTCTTCACGATGTATTCGTCCTCCGGCTCCACCAGGAAGTGAGGTAACAGATCGGAGAAGGCGGCGGGAAGTGTTGCTGTGGCGGCGTGCTCGGAACCTTTGGGAGGAGGAAAAACAAGCAGGGATGTTAGGGAGCTGCCAAAGAAAAAAGAAAAAGCTTTCAAGTTTTCGAGTTGTCAGGGAGGCGTGACCTTTGCTGCTCTACGGCTGCTTGACTAGTGAGGGAAAATGCGCCGAATTCAGTAAATATAACCCGGAGTCAGCGTCCTTGCTGAGTTGCAACTCATACATATGCACATATACAAGGCAGCGAGGACGGACAGATGGACAGACAGACAGAGTGAGAAGAGAGACAGAGCAGTATGGGAGGGGGGGGGAGAGAGATGGCAGCGACACAGCTTGGCCTTGTGTGCGCTTGGCTGGATCGCTGGGCCAGTGAAGTCCATGTCTGTACCCCAGCTCTTAATCACGGCCCTTAAAAATCCCTGCTGATGGACTGGCAGCCATAAATCCCATCTCAGCGACTAGGCCACTTCACACAGTGTTATATACGGCTCTTCAAGCAGGACTCTAACTCTACCCGCATTAAAGAAGACAGGCCAGGAGGCAGGCGGGCTGCAGATGACTGACAACCAGACAGCCAGTTAACGTAAATTCACATCCTATATACACTAGATCCTGTTTTTTATCCCTGCAAAATCTTATGTGACACATAGGAGACACATGTTGTTAAAGAAGAAGAGGGGAGATACATCTGCACAGTGAGATACAGAAGCTGTCCTTCAAGGGGACAACGTTTCACAGCGGAGATTTCCACTCGCTGAAAAATGTCCGACGCAAACGCTGACTGACACAATGAAGCCTCGAGCCCAGATATCCTTCCTGCACAAACACGGTTTCTCCCTCTCTAAACATATTAGCCTTGTAGTGGGAGGTAGCGAGAGGACACGGAACAGAGTAGAAAGAGGGGGAATAACGTCTTTACACCGCAGACACTCAGGGGAGACCAGTAAATCCAGGAAAAAAAAAAAAAAAAAAAAAAAAAAGCCCTTTAAAAGGAGTGTAATATTAATTTACAGCCCTGAATCCAGTATGGCTGACAGACCGGGCATTAACAACCTTCTCCATCACTCCCCGTGCAGCAGGAGAGGGTGGGAGTCCACGTCTCTCGTAATGAAACGTCAACACTCATGATGACCTTTCTCTCCAATGCTCCTCTTCTCCCTCACCCACCATTCGTTCTTCCTTGCAGCTTGCATGCTCTGGTCGGGGGACGTTATGATGTTGCATCATAAACACCCATCTTTAGATAAAGACATTTTGTGTCAGTTCCTCCCCCACTTCACATTATATTAATGTCCCTCTTTCTTCTCCCCTTTTGTTACCCTTGTGTGCTGAGTTGCTAATTCATCAGGATGACACACAGTGAAGCACGCCGCCGCCGCTGAACCCCATTAATGTTTCGTGTACATATTTAACTCTTAATGAAAACTAAATGTTCTGTGTCCAATGAAGGACATACATCACTTTGCTGACACTTCCACTGTTTCCCCCATTTTCTGATCCCATTTTCTTATGGCAACACATTTGCAGAGAATGTCATTAATACAGCGGCTCCCTGTTCAGTGCAACACAACAGCCTGATGTCATTTCACCATGTGTGTGTGTGTCTTGTTGAGGATAAGGCCACAGTTCATCATGAATAGTGAGCATAATTGCTTTAACTGAGAGCCAAAACTTTGCTAATAAACAGTGCGGGACCATGAGGTCAGGCAGTTTGAATGAGTTTTGGTCCTAATGATGGTGGCTCCCTTTAATGGGCCGGCTTCCAGCTTTGTGACCGTGGTCATTAGCCAGCCGGGGCTGACCCTCTGTACTCCCCAACCACTGAATACGACAGTGGGCGAGCCTCACCTCACACCTGCCAGGTTAATGATTTCATAGAGGACGGATGATGTTGAAACAGAGAGTGAAGCCGAAGCCACCTGAGACACCGGCGTGTCACCGGAGCGGCTTGATGAACTCCTGATGTTGATAACTCTCCGCTGGCTGCTCATTTACAGGGGTCACATTCAGCGTGAACCCTCGACTTCTGATGATGTTTCCAATTTGTGTTTGTGTGTGTCCTCGCCTGTGCTGCGGGGTTAGTCTTCCATTTTAGTGCATGTACTTTAGGTTAATGAGGTTAAACACGTAATTTCTTTAGAGAAGTAAATTGTCCTTTTATGGGAGGGAATTCTAGTCACGCGCTGCTTTATATCAAACCCATAATGGAGGGCTGATGTGTAATAAATTGGCTTAGATTATTGTCACAGCACAATGTACTTCAAAGTCAACGTGCACACACGCGCACACGCGCGCGACATGCACGGACATACGCACAGGGAGTATCAGCCACTTAACAGACTCCTTGCGGGTCAATGCACAAATCAAATAGACATACAGCAGCATGGGCACCGCATTAGATTCCACTGAATGATTGGCTGAAGTCGCCATTAATTGTCAAATGCATCTAAGTCCACTGCCAGATCGGTTTGTGCAAACACAAACAGCATATGTGGGGCACTAAATGTCTCCCTTGTTGATCTTCCGGCCGATGAAGCCGAACAATGCTGAATGTGTTACGACCCAATATCCATTACATCACCCGATGTCTTTGTTCAACCTATATTTATTTGGTGAGAGATTCACTTACAGCGACGCTCGAGCGCCCTGATGACCTTCACGGAGTTCGTCGTTGACCCCTGGAAGCTGATCCGTACAACCGGTCTGATCTGTGGACAACTGAGCAGCTCTGCTGGAGGACTCAGGGACAACGGCAGCTCGTAGCTGGTAATAATGAAGGGACAGATGTTCTAGTCCACCTCTGCATAGCTTCCCTCATTTCCATTAACAAAATCAAGAAGACAACATTTTATCTAAACCTTGTATTTGTCATCGGCTCCTGATGTGATGTTTGTCTGCAGCTGCTTTTCTCCCAGGAGACAATTCAACTGACCTAAAATCCTCAAGCCCCCAAACACACAAACACACACACACACACACTACCAGGGTGCACCAGCTGCCAGTATTCCGAGCCATGATGTCCAGGGCAGATTTCCTGCTGCACATTGACCAGACGTCTCCTCTGTCCAGCTGACCAGATCAACTCCCGAGTGGGGCTCCGACCCCGTCAACAACAAGGAGAAGGTGGAGGCAGAAACACTTCAAAATATATCGTAAACAGGAAATTCCTGTAATCACTGCAACTTTATCCATGCGGCTGCATTTTAAAAAAGAATTTGATGTCCGCAGCTCTATAAATGTATTTTGTTACCATCCAGCCAATAATGATTTTTACTTTAATGTCTGCTGGCGTATAAATTTATAGGACGAGGTATCTTCTTGTGTCGCCCCCTCCCTCCTTCCTCTGCTGGTGTCAGTGTCCCACCAACTGTCAACCTGTGTCATCACTGTTTGTTAAATAAGCTTTTATTTTTTCATCTCCCTCCTTATTATCTACTTGAAGAGCAAATTGCTGAAAGTAACAATATGGAGGACGTCAGCGAGGATAAAATCGTAACCGGAGAGAAAATAACCCTCTTCTGTGTTCCTCCCTCGTGGCACCAACACATCGTCTGCCCTTTGGAGCCAATTACAATCTTCTTTTTTCTTTTTTTTTTTATAACATCATATCCCCAAAGGAAAGCATCATTGAGCAATCACTGGGCATCATTTACATCACAGTGATGAACAGCAGCTATAACACGTGTTTTATGACACCATCAGTGCACCACAATGTTCCCTGAAATTAATTCAATTAAAATTACTATCCACAACAATCAACCATTTCATGTTTAGCTGCCATTAACAACAAAGCTGAGATCAAACTTGACAACTATTTTGTAGATTGCTTTGAAACCGCTGCTAAATATTTTTGCATGTTCAGTAAATTTGCGTGCTGGAAATGGGAACATTAATCATGTATAGTTAAAAAAAATCAACGACGAGCAAACATCTGACGACATTAATACGGAGAAGGATCAAACACAGGGGAGGTAACAGACAGGGGAGGTGTTAAAAAAGGACAATCCACCATTAATCCAGAGCACGGCTGACCGATGCATGTTTGTCTGCAGATTATTTACTCCTACACATTCAGAATACATTTTTCAATAAGACGAGCATGCTCGAACAAGCACTCCTTCAAGCACACACAGTTGTTCTCTGATAAACTGTACACACAGATACACATCTAGAGAGGGCTATAAAACACACGCACACACACACTCAACATATACACAAAATACAGGTTTCTCTCACTCGATGAAGGATGCAGACTTGTGCATGTAAATACAATTACAGGTTTACACAATAAAGCTCAGATACAAATGCAGACGGCACTGCAGCATCCCGCTTCCCTTCAGGTCTGTAAACAATCAATCACTGGCAGGGAAAATCCATCCGTATGGAAACAGCTGAGATGCATTAAAGGAACATGTGGGAGAGATGGCACCCGTAGCAACCCCGAGTTAATCACATCACGCTTGTATCATCGGTGGAAGGGAGTGGAGAGATCAAAAAAACGAAAAATAAATAACTTCAAACCAGGGACTAAGGACAGCAGGAGAGGAGGGGACCAGGAGGACGGGGGTGAATATGGAAATCTTTCTCGCACATGCTGCGTTCTTGCAAATCGTCCGCCATTTAAATGAATAGAAAATTGGCTGCTAAGCATGTACATTGATGCAGAGCTGTGCATCTGTGTGCATATATTAATTCCGCATACTAATAACACGCCGCCGACAGTGTTCCATGATGAGAATATTTCCATGACAGATGCGCTCCAGAGGCCGGGGTCACATCATCAACTTTGAGAATTGCCATCAAAAGCCGGTAACATAAATCATCTCTGCTCGAACAGGCAGCACTTTGAATGATTAAACTGTGGTTGTTGAGTTACGGCAAACAGTTTGTCAACAAAAGGAAAAGAAGTTTCAGCTGTCAGATGTGAAAAATAAAGTGCACAGCAACACTATTAATGAGCCTGACAGGAGCTTACACGTTTATTCTTGTTTTTTGGGATTTTTATTTATTAATTCTTGCTGTCATGTATTTGAAGCAACACCTCAGCAGGGGGGGTCCTACCTTTGCCACCGGCGCTGACACTCCCAACACCTCTGCCTCGCTCTTGAAAGGCGCATTTGCCTCGAGACCTACGAGAGCGTTTTAAGTTTCTCTTAATGTAATAGATCTGACATTTTGAAAGCTGCGTGTAAATGAGAGCGCGAGCGAGTGTGTGTGGTATTTGCGAGGTGCAAATGTGTGCAAATAAAGTGGCTGAAAGTGATGTTTAACAAGGCCAAGTGCTGCAGGTCTGAATCTGTGGATATAACAGGACTAATTCCAGCACGAGACTTATCTTTCCTATTATTCATTTGCATGATGAGACCTGCGATTCGGAAGTGAAACTCACATCCTCAGAAGCATCATTAACAGCGTGTGGACAACCCTCCAGATTGAAGGAAATGTTCACCACCACACAGCTGCTGCTTTGTCCTCATGCATTACATCCGCCAGGAGGTTATGAACGTCTGCGGCATTACAGAAGGATTACAAAAAAAATCACCAGCTCAATTATCATGAGACGTGGTGACGCAGGGGCTGAGGAAGAACCTGTTACATTATGTGGTATAAATACAGATTTGTCATTCTTTTTAAAATCGTGAGACATGTTCATTAATTACTCATCACATAGGCCCTTATGAACAATGTTTCTAATGCTTGTGTGAGGGTTGCAGATTGCATGTAACAGAAGGGTCGGCTATTGGCCTCGGCGGACGTCTGTGCTCTCTGAGTGCCCTTCTAGTTTCCAGATGTTTCCTCAGATAATCTAGTTTCATGGCTGAATCAGTTTTCTATATCAGTGGTTTAATCGCTGGCTGTGACTCCACAATAAACTGCTCCGACTGTTTCAGTGACGACGCTGGCTCGCATCCTCCGCTGACGTTACATAAATGCGGACTTTAATTACAAATGTTAGGGCTTTGCAAATTAAGTAGGAGAGCGTTTGGCTGCTTTGTGCGAAATATGATCACGGCCTCATAACGACTAGCATCTTTTTAAAGAGATGAAGAGCTTAATCCCAATTTGACGTACGTAATTTTGTAAGGACAAAGATCAAGTTGTATTAGTGGAAATTTGAGTGTTTGTCTAAAAACATTTCTGGTCTTCAAACCCGCTGTGAGTAAAGCCTCTGCTGTGTGTGTGTGTGTGTGTGTGTGTGTGTGTGTGTGTGTGTATGTGTGTGTGTGTTTGTATAAGGTCACTTTAACCAGCAAAAAACCCTCGACTGAACAAGGAAAAATACATCCCCCTTCAGAAGTCTTTAAAATATATGAATATGGATAACGTCTCATGTAAAATAGACCATATTTGAGTACTCGTGCTACAGACATAAAAAATACTTTTAGCTTATGTTAAAGAATTCAAAGATTCAACATGCCCTGCAGCGGAAAAACATCTGGATGTAAATGCCTGAGATTCAGTGAATGCTGTTTGTCTAAAGAGCCTCTGTCATCGTTATTGTGCCTTGATAACTGCACAGAATCCTAAAAGGAACGGAAACTGTCAGGAGGGGAAGATGCTGTCGCAGTCTTTGCCATCCAAGGCACGCACACGCTCGCGGATTTGTCGTCCCCTCGCGCTTAGCCGGAAACGAGGTTAAACAGAAAAGTGTTGATTACAGAAGCCGGTGCAGGCGCGGGAGGAAACAGAGCGCAAACAGAGAAGGGAAAGGAGGCATTCTTAAATCTTTGAAATGGATGTTAGGAAATAATGGGAGAAAGGAGGAAGGAAAAGACAAGAGATGATTTAGATTACCAAGTTAATCCTTTAATTAGCGGATGTGCCTCCAGCTAAAGTGAGAGGTTTCACACATCGCCTTCCACGACGGGAACAATTTCCTCTGCAGAGAGTGAGGGGGATTCCCGTCACGATCAAGAGACATATATAATGGAATGTCAGTTTCTCTGGTAATCTATAGCGTCTATGATAAGGGAAAAAAAGGGACAAAAAACACCAGTTCTAATGCAGAGCAGAAAAGGAAACTATGCGTCCTGTTTTTTTTATGTGACAAACGTCACTTTGAGAGCTTTACAATTAGATAAAACATGTTCTTTCTTTCACACAGCACAATGTGTCAAACCTCCTCACAAACAATACACCTCCACCGTACGGACCGTCCAAAAACACAGGTTCAATTTGGCAAAATGACAAGCCGGTGACGGGGGAGCGAGGAACTGCTGATGTCGACAGAAACTCGACGTCAGTCAGCTTTTGACACAAACCGATGTAAACGTGAGGCCCCCTGCGACACTTGTCAACCACGTCAACCTGCCTATTCTTGTCTCTTCCTGCTCGTCACGTCGTTCGCTCCCCTTACAGTTGGGAACCGGGAAAGGAAGACATCGGGGGGATGACTCGCACCGTCTAATTAGTGTGACGGATCACGGGGGCTCCGCGGCATCAGACAGAGAATTAGAACACAACAGGAAGATATGATCCATAACAAGGCTGAGATAAAGCGTCACCTGTTCAATTCTAATTACTCAAACACAACACTTGCACCAACTTTCCAATTTAACATCCCACTGGCACTCAATGCAGCGCTGGAACACAGCATGCTGCAGAGATAACAAAACACATGCTCGAGGAGGATTTGTTTACGCCGTTGTGTTAAATTAATTTCTTAGCATTCACAACTGACGTTACCAAGAGGATGTGGATATTATATGCAGATAACTGAGACGGGAAATACCAGGTGTGAAAGAAAAGGTCTGCTGCCGGATGTCGTTACCCAGATAATGTACCCAGATACAGTTTACGTGCTAATTCCAAATGTAAATTAGATTTTTGTGTCAACAGTTTACTCTATAAACAAATCTGTGTCCGTCTGCTCTGATTGGCTAATTAGCCCGAAGCACAAACTAGTCGAAGATGATGAAAATGTCATTAACCCTGAAGATCTTTTCCCATGTAATTATAACTCCAGAAAAATATCACAGGATCATGAAAGTCAGTCTGAGTCATCCTCTGGGCACCGCAGATTTAATACCAATCAATCTAACACAGAACAACCAGGGACTCTGCAGACCACGAAGGTACAAGACGTCATGCAAATCAATCCGATAGCTGTTGAGATATTTCAGTCTGAAGTAGCGGACAATGTGACAACTGGACAAAATCAAATACTTGCCAAATATATTTCCAGTCAAAGTATCTCGTAATGAGACGCAATCAGCTAACAAGTAGCATCTCAGTCAAACATAAGGAGTTGATTTTATACGTCTTATTTTTA
Organism: Macroramphosus scolopax; assembly: GCA_901007825.1. Taxonomy (NCBI): domain Eukaryota; kingdom Metazoa; phylum Chordata; class Actinopteri; order Syngnathiformes; family Centriscidae; genus Macroramphosus; species Macroramphosus scolopax. Next base: position 5,657 of record CAAKHC010007932.1, on the reverse strand, counting down.
GAAATCTCGTCGAGTAGATTTTTACTTGTTCCACGGCCACATGATTACAGGCAGAAAAACAAGAGGGAAAACAAAGTATCCCTAGAACACAGCCACTAGCATGGCTGACATGTTTTTGCTCTCCTAATGAGCCATGAAATCACAGATGCATATGTGAATTGATATCTAATATCTTTGCTTTCCGGCGTCTTCCTTACTCCAAAGACTCGGATTAAATGCCAACAGTAATCCATGCATGAGGAGAATAATGAACGTCTCAACTGTGAGAAACGCGGACCACGGCTGCAGCATCATCAAAAGACAAATTCGTTTACCACCATGTCACATGTTCGCGAGAGGCAAAGACTCTGGTGTGGAGGCTCTGGACCTGAAAGAGAAGCACAACTGAGAGTTATGTAGATGTGTGTGAAACTGCGTGGAAAGGAAGGACAGCTGGTTATCTGATATGACTTTCCATCCAAAGCAAACCAAAGCACATTTGAACTCCACGTGGGTTCAGGGTATCAGTGGAAGGCAGAGGCAGGGTGCATGAGGGGGGAACTCATTTCAACAAGAACCGTTTTCTGATTCTTCTTCTTATCCGGCTCTGTCCGGTTCACCTGACATCACAACTAACGCACAGACACACAGCGCATGAATACAAATCCGTCGTGGGAGAAAACTCCTCCTCGATTGCGGCTTCAGTCACCTCAAATGACACGTTTGAGTTTAATTAGCCGAAAGAAGACATATGAAACATTAACGTTGTTGAGTAAAATGAAGTCTTGAACCAGAGCTGAGCGCCGTGCTTGTCCTGCCTCAACCCTGCAGATCAGATGTGATGTTCAAGGCTTTAAGCTACTTTCGGCTCTGACTGCTGATGCCGACACAAACCGGTGACAGACGACTCCTTACACCCTCTAACACTATAGTCTTTAGAAAATCAATACATTGTGGATTCCATCCTATCAATATTCCTTTTGGCGAGATACCGGCAGCGTGGCAATGAATGAATAACACGTCAGTGTTCCGAATGTAGAACCGAGCGTCTTGAGGGAAATTAAGGAGAAAGAGGCATTATACATGTCCGGGGCGAGTCACACTGCTCATTTCCCAGTGTTGAAATTGGTATTTAAAAAGATAAAGCTGGCGATAATTGATAAAATGTTACAATTCTCTCAACAGAGGCGCTGTATTAAAATCATCACCCAAACAGAAGTACGTCAAGTTTGGGAGCTAATTTCACAGGCAGATTTACTTGATTAGTGAAAACATTAAATAAAATAAAATAACTGCATTAAAGAGTTTTATGATTGAATACAATAACTATATATTTTTGTAGCAAATGTCACCAGTGCAGCTCAGTTTTGTGTTTTAATGGTTTTAATAAAGGTCTATGGAACAGATGGATAAACTGTGTCAGGCTTCGGCCACACGGACAAGAATCAATACTGAGTTGGTTGTAGTGTTTTCTTTGGGACTCTTGACAATAAGAAAAAAAAAACTATAATAACAAAGACTTTCAGTTTTTCTTTTTTATGAGCCTCTCACACGTGCTGCATGTGAAGCCTGCCAAGCGATCAGCGATTGTTATTGTAGTGAAGTGGAGATACATCAATTCTCTTGAAAAGGTAATGGAATTGAACAAAGACTCAGATAATGGAAACTTTCAGCCACCACACGTGTGATCAACCGCGTGTGGGCTGCTTGAGCTACAAAAGCAGCCTCCTTCTCTGCCTTTATTGCCACTGATGATCTTCTGACAGATGTTGTGATGGGGTCAGACAGTGCCTTTATACTGCCTACACCTCGCCGTAAATAATGGCTGAAGACAGGTACGGTCAAATAACAAAGGAGCTGCTCACATTGTGCAGAAGTACAACCAGAGCGACATATTGATTGATATTGGCCCATCAAAGACGGGACAGTAAGTATTACGACGTATCGGCATGTATGTTTTTGGATGCAAAAACACACCGGATAATTCAGAAATGGTGCCACCCTGCGTCAACCTCTTATAACTGTCATGTTCCTCCCTAAGGTGCTAATTGCTAACCGCCCAACTCAACAACGAGGGATAACTGTCAAACAACTAATTTCCACTGTGTACAACAGACACCCATGAATATAGAAAAGCTAATGTTAAATATCCTCTTGACTTTCATACGTACAGATCCCAAAGTCAGTAAACGCCTCTGCATCTACCGCAGCTTCGCTCACAGCAGCTGTCATTCATGACATCACTTTGCAGCATCAAATAAGCACTGAAACCAACCAGAAAAATGAACACTTGAACACCCATCAGGCTGATAAGAGTTCACCTTGAATGACAGAAACCATCTTGGGGAAAGATGTTTGGTGTGTTCTTTGAGTTTTTTTACAACAACCAACATGAAGGTCATACATCTTCTGCAGTATGGGAGCAGCCACCAGGGGGCGACTGAGATCTTTGACTTCACATGTGTTGAGCTGTCATGGTGTCCATCAGTTCTTCAGTATACATGTCTACGCCTGCCACCACATAACTCCAATTGAAGTGAACAGACCTTAACACTTCAAAGAACTACATAAACTATGTCAAGACCCATCAGCTAAGTTCAGAGGGTTGTTCACTTGGTATTTATGTCTGTATTCTTCTGAAAGATGAGCAGTTCACCACCCTCCTCCTATCTGTGCACGTCCATACAGTCTCTGTAAACATATTTTTTCTAGTCACTGTCAGTACTACACAGTCTGCAGTGCAGTTGTAACATTGTGGCACAACTGCTGCTGAGAGAAATTGAATTTGTCAACACAATGGTTAGCTTCTATTTTCCCTCTCATTCGCATCTGCAGAGGGGTTATGGCCTCATGCACAACACACAAATTCCTCAAGCTGTCCTTGAGATTCTCCCATTGAGCCTCGCGCAATTCAATCTGTCCTCATGCAGAACCTGAATGCAAAAGAGAAAATGAACAATGATCACAAAGTCAGCATGTCTGCTTTGTTATTATAGTGTAAAGTTGAGCACAGTGGAACTTTCACCTGAGTTTCCCCTCAATAATAGCAACAATAGCCCGACTGGGTTTTTTCGTCTTTCTCGCCTTCTTAAATCCGGAGCTTTGACGGCCATGCTTTGCATTACATGGACAGAAACGGCCTCCACATCCAGCCCAATAATGTGCATGAGCACGAGTACAAGAATATGTTAGTGGACAGAAATATTGAAAAGGAGGCACTTTGGTCCTGGGAAATATACCGATACAATTCCAGCTAAGATAAGAGTCAACCTATGAGGGCTGTGGAACCGTTGCCTATAATAGAGGGAAGATTAGTGGGAAGTGTTTCAACGGCAAAGAATGATCTTTATCCAAATTAATAAAACCGTACGTCAACGCGTTCCTGCTTGCATGCGCTATACAAAAGAGAGCCGCGGTGAGAAATGCGAGCCTCAAACTATAAGCTCACTCTGAGAGCCTTTGAAATGTCATTTGGATAATGGAGTGATACTCAAGGTTTATTGGCGGACTGCTTTGAAATGCAAGGCAGGTGATGGCCCTGAAATGCCGAGCACGAAAGAACCACCGGTTGAATTTGATTTTAATTACAATCCTGAATTTGAAAAGGGGAAATGTTAGTCATATTAAATTGAGCATGACAGGCCTTATTTCACTTGAAGATACCTCTTTGGTTTCTCCGTCTATATAATGTGCCTCGTCCTCCCGGACCTGGTGCGGCTTCCAGCTTTCACACCAGAGAGATTGTGGGCAGAGCGCAGCTTTTCCACTGAAGACAGGATTTCAAGTCATGGAGGGAACAAAAATGCGTATACAAGAAAAAAAAATCAATTATAAGTTTGCCAGTCTAATTTGGATATTTCGATTCTATTTTCAATCCTGGGCAAATCTTATAAATACCTTTATCCACTAAACAGCGGAGTAAAAGTGAGATCTTATCTCAAAAATAGGCCAAATGTTTGAATGCATTTGAAGCGTATCGAGGAAAAGAAAGAGAATAGGCAAAATATGTTTGTCCTTGTCCTGTCACTTCCCATTATTAGTTAGAGAGATGAATGGTAACTCCATCAGACGTGGGTTGAGCGCAGCTCAAAAGAATATAAGTGGCAGCAAGCTGTTACATAGACTCTCGTCACCTACGAATGGTTGTATCTTGTTAGATATAAAAATAGGGCTTGAAGTGATCTTTGGATCCTCGCGAAAGACCTTTGAAAGCATCTAAAACACTTGGCAACTGATTTAAAGGTGAAAAACAACCGAACTAAAATAAGTGTTAATAAATTAATTTAGTGCAAATTGATCGTTTTTATCACACATAATAAAACTGAACGAGCCTGGCCGTGACGAGCCTGCTCTTAAAGGTTTATTTGCAGGACAGTCGTCGGTATTTGTCTTGATCATCTTCGGTTCGGTTTCTGAATTCTCACACCATTAGTGTGTTCTCCATCCATGTTGCTGCTCACGATGACAAAAATCAAGTTTCAAAAGTTTGAACGTTCGCCTCAGACGAGACAAAAAGCTGTCGTTTTTGGTCGGATTCACATCATTACTATGTGGTTACTGCACTTGTAGTGGGGACAGCTGCAAAACTTAATGATGCTTTCTACCCAGACATGTGGCAACCTTATGGGCCTTATCATAGCCAGGATGCATGTGTGAATGTATTTGTATTGCACCCCGTGTCAGTGTAGACTCAAAATGTTTTCAGCTATAAAGATGACTAATAGAAGGACACATTCCTCGATGTATTGTGCACACTGAATAACACGATTCTGATATTAATTATGTTGAAGAATTGCCTTGCTCTGTGAGCTACCGCAGTGCTACAACACGCTGGCGGGGAGCAGTGAGAGAGATAACAAAGAGCAAAATAAAGATATTTCAGTAAGAACTATTTTTCACAGACGACGCTTTCATGTTATTTTCAATATTCCTAAGATCCTTTGGACAAGTGACGGAATTGTTTAAGCACTTGTCACCGCGTCTCGGCAGATAAAAGCTGATCGTATCAACGCTTTTCAGATGGAGGCTGTTTTTTTTTTTTTTCAGCCTCCAATGCTGAAACCTGACTGATAAAAATACTGTGGCATTTGATATACACTACTTTGGTGTTTTAGTTCTGTAATTACATCCACATTTATAATAAATGTAGTCTGGTCGTTATCCTGTCTGAGCTACATAAATTCAGCTTCCAGGGTTAAATGGCAGCGGGTTAGAGCCTCGGCACAAAGCAGCGCAAGTAGACGACTGTCAATATAATCACCATTATTTCTAGTAATTAGCATTAGGCTGAAAGCAGTATCATTATTGAACCGATAATTTTGAAGCAAATCACAGAGTTCACAAGAAAAATCTCCCACTTCCATTTAGTCAAATTATGTCTATGTCATGATAAGGTCAAATACAAGAAGAGCGGATGCATTAAACCTAAATGGAAACATACACAACACAGGTTTTACTATGGAAATATGCATTGTTCTAGCAACAACAAATCCTATCTGTGTCGTGAGGAACGGTCGTCCAGCCTGATTCTCCGGCTGAACATCAGTCTGACGACCACCTGGCTGCTCCCTGCAGTCATTTCACAGAAGTGCTGCTGGTTGAGGTTATGAATGTTTGTCATTGAATAAAATAGCCCTTTTGTTCTTTGTTGTGAAAGATCAGTGTTGTGATGTCCAGTG
>CAAKHC010007931.1:0-10436 GCA_901007825.1 Macroramphosus scolopax | reverse complement strand
AGCACTGGCGGTGAAAGAGAAGCAGACAGAGCTAACCTGCTGCTGTTCGGCTGGTTTGAGGTCAAAGGTCAAGCTGCTGAGTGAGTCATTCAATACTCAGCTTCTCTCGCTGTGAGTTCACACACAGAAAGTCTTTTCTAGCCGAGAGTCACCGGGTCAAACCGCAGCATCTGGTTTGTGTGTATATCTGAGGTATCTGTCTCTCTTAAAAACGGTGTGAATACGTCAAAGACAGATGAGGCTCCTCTTCCTCCACACTCAGAATCACCATCCAGCTCTGACTGTCGGTGTCTGTGTTTGATTGACAGCTGAGTAAACAACCTAGGACAGCGTGTAGTTAGCAGGCGGGTGACGGGACCCTGCTGCAGCTTAGCCGCTAATTAGCAGACTGGCCTCCTACTGAGGTTGGTGATGTTCCCTGGATTGTTTGTTTGTTTGTTGTTTGTTTGAACAGGCAAAGCCGCAGGACGACGCCTGAGTTGATGTTTGTAATATAAGAAAGAGACTTTAGCAGCAAAGCTAACGTGAAAATATTAATTTCTCCATTTTTGTCCCAAAGCAGAAACAGAAGAAGTGATTTAGCGAGCAGACATGTGATGTACGGACACATGCAGGGTTACCGGTCGCCCACTGGTATTAGTATTCTCATTGACCCCCTTCAGCTCCAGTTCTCTTTATCTCAGACGCTCCCGCCATGCTAACGGTCCTCAGTGGAGGCTTCACAGAGAGCCACCATCTGTGGAGCGCCGGACGCTGCCAAGGCAAACACACACAACCGGGTCAAAGTGTTTGCACGGGCTCAGAACTTTCACATATGCACATCAACACAATGAGGCTTTGAGTGAAGGATGTTGTGTGAATGTTGTTGTGCAGCTCGTTGTTTGTTTCCTATATTTATGATACAGCTTTCTGCTGCTTCGAGCTTCTATGTTCAATCAGCACATTCATACGACAGTAAGGACGAGGATCCAGGTAGCCTTAAACCACGATACCTGCGTCCTGGTACACCTTCATCAGGGAGACTTATGATGCCGTGCAGAAGCCGTGGCTGTCTCCCACATTGGAAGAGGCTGACCACGAAACACGACCACCGTGGAAGACGTGGATGCAGACGCCATGATGAAGATCCACACCTGGGGACGGCCGGAGGGGTGCTTGGAGATCCTCTGTGGACGGCGTCTAGACAGGCGTCAGTAAGTAAGAAGATGGAAAGTTGCTGAATCCAAAAAAATAAATGTTAGTTGGTGCATTTCTCAACTACCTGACTGTAAGATGCTTTTCTGAAGGTCATAACAGAAGAATACAGAAGAATAAAAGACTATTAAAGGATTGAAAACTGTCTGTGATGTACTCACACACACACACACACACACACACACACACACACACACACACACACACACACACACACGGGCTAGAGCAACAGCGACCCCTGCTGACTGATCGCCGCCACTAGCTGCATTACCCATAATGCCACGGGCCTGTCAGTCGGTTTGTGTCTCACTTGGATATCCACCATATACTGTATGTATAGAGGGGGGGGGGGGTCACCTGTTCAGTGGGTCTGTTCACCGTCTTTCCTCTCGATAGTTGAACTGCATGTTTCATTCTGCATTTAATCCCTGATTTCATCTGCCCAAATAAGTACATAAACATGTCGATTTTAAACAAATATGCAGACGTTTTCTGATCTTTAACAGCTGTTTTCATTTGGACAACATGTGACAATCACTGATGATCAATAATTATGTCTAAAGTGTGAAGGGTTTTAGGTGGATACAGTTATTTTATTTCCGCCTGCTTCAAGTTGTTTTTCTTTGTATGATCTTATTTTTGTTCCAAACATTTTCTATCACATGTTCCTGCTGGAACAGACTGAGGGGTTTCTGTTTGGTTCTCTGTGATCCGGTTCACGCTGTGAGATCTCCAGATGTGAACACGATCTGTACACGATGAAGAACACCTGTTGTGCTGCTGGATATTATTGCACAAGCTTTATCTCGAGCGAGGTACACAGAACTATACTAGACTCCAGCAGCACATGAACACACCAGACATTATATCACATTTAAGGAACAAATCTTTCTTGTAAATGTACTGTGTGTATGAATACTGTCAAGTCACTACTGGATCCATGCAATCTAACTTCCCAATCATCAGCCGGAAAAAGAAATAAAACAACTTCTAACCAACGGCGAAGCAAGAAGACGCAAAATGTGAATTAGTTTCAGTTCAATGTTAAATATCATGATTAATAAGAAGGTTAAAACAAGTATAAGAGTCTATCTTTTCTTTTACTGGAAATATTCGTTTTTTCTGGATTTTCTGTCAGGCGCCCTGCAGACGCCCAGGCCGTCGAACGGCGGGGTCCTCATTGGGTCCTTCCTGTCTGCGCCGCTCCGTGAGCCTCCGGTCACAAACCATCCGGCCGAAAAAAACGGTAAATCGAGCCAAAATCCTCCGCAGACCGACCGGATTCCGGGAGTAATGATGGGCGGTAAGACGAGCGCGATCGCGGCGGGCGTCTGCGGTGCTCTGTTCGTCGGTTACTGCATCTACTTCGACAAGAAGCGACGGAGTGACCCCGACTTCAAGAACAGGCTGCGAGAACGTGAGTGTTGACCTCCTCTTCCTCACCTTCATCTGGCCTGCGTGGAACCCTGTATCTGGTCCGGTCCGGGTCGGCTCGGTTAAACCTTCCGGTTCAGCTGTTAGTCTGTCATAAAGGCTAAGTAGTCTGGTCCGAGCGGTCTGTCTTGTTTAATGAAGCTCTGATGAAGCGCCGAGCTCCATTCAGATATCAGATATTTTAAACGTCTCTTCGTTAAAGTGAGCAGTGTTACACATTCAGGAGAAGGATTGCGATGTTTATCAAGTCCACAATGTCTTTGGGTTTATTCGGCTAAGAGTGGACGAACCCAGCAGCAGCAGTTAAAGGAGAAAGACATTCTTATTGTCCGAATTCCAGTGCTACAGATGGTTTTATTTTCCTAGTTGATTTATTAAATATGAGCGTTGAAAGCGTGATGAAATACAGTCAGCGGGTATTAATTATTTCTTTACTTGGCAATTCTTGTCTCCAGCTGTGTGATAAACCTGCAAACAACACCAGGATTATAATGTTATTAGGTTTTTTTAATGGGGTTTCACCAAACACTATGACGTCACATCCTCAGATGTGCATTACCACCGGTAATGTTAGAGGCACCTGGACACAATCTTAGATTTTCTCTCTCTGAAGTTTTGATATCGGACTGGCGACCTGTAAATAAACAGCCACTGATTGTTTGTCAGACTGCAAACCGGCATCCTCCATCCGGACCTGCAGCACAAAGCCACTCATGCTCTTAAAAATGAAACCAGTTACTCAACAACATCAGCAGCGCCTCCAGTCGGTCCTACAGCCAAATGGGATTAAGTTTTATTCAGGGAGCTGGAAGAGCCTTTTAACACAGCTCCACTAATCTGGCGTTGGTTCAAAAATAGTTTTTCTTGATTAAAACTTAATGCCACCCATGTGTTACATCAACAAACAACAACACATGAAAGCAGTGTGATATGTGTGTTAAAAATTTAAATGATTTAAATGACGTTTTCATATGGAGATGTAGCATCAGGTCGATGTTGGATGTCTTAAACGAGTCAGGACGTGTTTGACGTTGGTTTTGTGTTTTGGTTGTAGGGAGGAGACGGCAGAAGGTTTCCATAGAGCGAGCAGGCATGGCCAAGGTGAGTCTCCGCTTGTCTCGTCGTGTCGCTGGTGGGTCGAGGTCGGGGTGGAAACTAACTGAACGTTATTTTCAGTTGTAGTTTTGATCATTAATGAGAATGAAAACACGATAATCAAGATTGATTACTATTCCTCGTTATCGTTAGGTTTTATTGGCGGACTACATTGCGGATGTCAGGAGACATGAAGCTGTGAGCGAGGGGAGTTTGCCGCCCTGCAGAGCGCTTCGCTTTACAAAGAGCTTTTTGTTTCTGTCACCACAAAACAAGTTGACACGTCGTTTGACTGCAAAGACGGTGGATTAACCTCAGTGAGCTAATCATCAATGGATGAATGAACGTTGTGTGTCCTGCAGCTCCCAGACCTGAAGGACGCTGAGGCCGTGCAGAAGTTCTTCCTGGAGGAGATCCAGCTGGGGGAGGAGCTTCTGGCACAAGGTAATGCCTGCAGCATGTTCTTCTCATGCAGAGCTGCAACATCTTCATCCCTGCAGTCACACGTCTGCGCACACGTCTCCATGTTGTTTGTGCTTCCCTTGACAGGTGACTATGAGAAAGGCGTGGATCACCTGACCAACGCCATCGCGGTGTGTGGGCAGCCTCAGCAGCTGCTGCAGGTGCTGCAGCAGACTCTGCCGCCGCCCGTCTTCCAGATGCTGCTCACCAAACTGCCCACCATCAGCCAGGTAGTTACACACAACACCCACTGAGTGCCATCTATCATCACAATACCCACGATCCTAGGCTGTCGTTGCCGTGGCGACGATGTCAGCCACAGCTGATGAATGAACACGGATAGCCGCCACTAGTTTAGTTTATTTGAACTAGTTTCCTGCTGAAAAGGAAATTGTACAAAATCTGTGACAGAAATCTGTTTATATGTAACATGTACGATTTATTACCTATAATGTCGTCGTCCTCTCCTGCAGCGCATCGTGAGTGCACAGAGTCTGAGTGAGGATGATATAGAATGAAGACGAAGCACCTGTCAACAGCTCCATCACGCCAGGCGACGTCCGTCACTTCCCATCGAGACGTCCTGAAGGGAACTCGTTCCTCTGCCTGGTGTCACCACGACAGTAGTGTTTGTTTGTTCTTTACTTCCTTTACCCGCCGTGGGTTGTTAGGATCTGTTGATCATACAGACATGCAGAGACGTCCTCGTGTGTGTCCTAACTAACTCAACTGGAGTTTTTGTTAAATCGGTATCAAACATCCCGACATGTTTGTACCAGCTGTCTTCACCTCATCCAATCAGCGCAGCAACAAGAGGCTTCCGTCGGCTCGGACCCTCACTGAGTATTTATTGTTTTGTTGTCAGTCGTCTGTCTCTTTGGTTCCAAACCCTTTTTAAGAAGTGATTTATTTTCCATTGTGAAGAGGACGATCCTCTTTAAGACCAATAAAAGGTGAAAAATGAATTGTGACCTTTATTCTGTGGTTTCATAAACATGAAGCAGGAAGCTGAATGTGAAAATATCACAACTCTTCATCCAGCGTATGAACAGAAATTCTTAAGTTGAATTTAATCCTTTTAATACCTTCACAATATTTTTCAATACCAGCCCGACTTCCAGCTGCAACTGTCGCGGTGTAAAGTAATGAAATATCTTTCAAAAAGGAAGAACACACTTCATCACAATTTAACAAAGTAATTAGAACTTAACTTTGAATTTATACAGAAGTACACAGTAAAAGTACTTCATATTATGTGTGCACATAGTCCAGGTAGTACTGAGTTCAAACATTAGTTTCATAAACTCCAAATGGAAGAATTGTTTTAAATCCCACCTCAAAGTCAGGCAGAAAGACCTCTTAGTATATAATCCCATCTCACTCATTTTTTGCCTTATTTTGAAAACCGAAAATGTGTCGCTCCCGTCCGTTGAATGTATTTACCCTGAGGTTGAGGTGTAATATCGGGGAGCACTCCAGGTTTAGCAGCAGCTGGTTTGACTCCAGACCATCCAGGTTATATTAATCGTCTTCTTACAGATTGTCAATCAGCCTCTCGGCTGTCGCCACCGACTGGCCTGAGACCGTCTTTAAATCTAGAATCCTCCTTCCCCGTAATGTCTTTCTAATGACTTTGAAGTAGAAGTGAACTATTGAACAGGTTTGGCAGCAGCCCAGAGGGGTACCAGTGTGTTTCAGCGCAGACGAACACCACGTCACATCATCGATATCACTCAGGTCCGACTCGCAACATATAAATAAATCCACGCGAATTTTAGGAATTTTAGGAGATAAACTGCACCTGACACAGACTGAACAACTCACTGGCCGAGTCGGAGGGGGTTGTGGGTAAAACCTCGTCAGATGATGTTTATTACTTTAATACTTTTTAATGGCCTTAATTTTTGCTAATTTCATTTACTACCTTTAAATACCTTTTACAACCCCGTGGACAGCCGGTCATCAAGTAGATGTTTGTGAGATCCTGGGACGTTGAACTGGGACGTTGAACTGGGACGTTGAACTGGGACATTGGACTGGGACGCTGGACTGGGACGTTGAACTGGGACGAGGCTGACCACAGTGTGACAATTGGTTCAAACGTTTCCGCGACGACGAGGAGTTTATCTGCTCAGGTGGAACTGAACGATCACAACTGTCACCGTGTTTCTGATGATAGTTTAATGTCACATTAATAAAAGCAGGAACGCGTCACAAACGACAAATGTTAAACTTTACTGTCCGTCAGCTGGTTGCATCGCTACACAAAGTGAAGTTAACTTCCATCAGAAGGTTTTATCCTCTCCACCTGCTGTAAATACCTGATGTCCTCGTTGGACGCTGCAGTGATGTCACTTCCTGTGAAGGACACTCCTCCGTCAGATATGAACAGTCTTCTTACGCTTCACTTTCTTCTTCGTGTTTTTCTTTTGAGTCTTTTTGTTTGGATCCACCATCTCTCCTTTGAAGCTTTTGGTCGAAGTCCGCTGGTTTCCGGAGAACTTCTTCCCCTGGAAGCCTCCTCGTGCGGCTCCGTTCGCCCTCCCTGGAGTATTTGATGGTCTCTTGCCTGCAGATCCTCTGCCGTCAGCTTTCTGCTTCGTGTCCTTGTTCACGGACCTCTTCACCCTGATCGACCTGCCCTCAAGCTTGGAGCCGTCCAGTTCCAACGCCAGCTGGACCGAGTCGGTTTGCTGCAAGCAGATTGTTGTTAGAAACCTTCAAACATGTAAATATCTGGTGACCCTGAGGAACTGTGGATCGACATGAATCCACATGACAAACTGAACAACATAATAGCACCAAATACTGCAGCCGGTTCCTTTAAAAGTCTTAATATGTGGATAATCTGAAGGTCAAAGGTCACAGTGATGTGATCGCACCTTAAATAGGACGTAACCGAATCCTTTCCCCAGTCCAGAGTTCTTGTCTCGCACCAGTCGCACGGCCTCCACGGAGCCACATTCCTCAAAGTGCCGGCGGAACGTCAGTTCATTCATCTCTGCAAGCGCACACGCACACACACACAATTAACCAACTGTAGCAGCCTGTCATCTGCGTCAACGCTGCAGGACGACTCACCGAACGACAGATTCCCCACGAACACGGAGCGTTTGTGGTCGTGCTGCGAGACAAGAAGAAGTCATGAAACGTCTGATGGACATGGACAACAAACATGATCTGACTGAAGACTCACCGACGAGGTCACGGCCACTCGGTCCACTCGGATGTGGAAGTCCCTCTCGATCTCCACCCCGTTCCTGCCAGCAGACAGACAGACAGACAGACAGACAGACAGACAGACAGACAGACAGACAGACAGACAGACAGTCAGTATGTCGACCTTTAGTGTTCTGTTTCCTGTTTCTTACGGTGACTTCGAGTGTCTGACCTCTCGAGTGCGTTGGCGACTCCTTCATCGTCTTTAAACACCACGTAGGCATTGATGCTTTGCTTCTTGGGATGAGCTTTACGCCTGGGAGGAAGGTCAAAGGTCAAAAGGTTAACGACACCTATGAACGTCAGCGCGGGTCTTTAAAACGCCACTAACAGGTTCCAATGGTTCTAAAGGCTCCAGTGGAACAGTCAGAAGACGAAGTAAAGCCGGACTGGAAGCTGTTGTTGTGTTGGGAGGAGATGGAGGGTCGAGATAGAAACTACAATATAAATATAAACTAAAATAAACAAATGCTGGTGTGGTTTAATTAAAGGTACAGACAGAAACTCACTGAATGGCTGCTACCTTGCGGGACATGGCGGGATCCTCTCGGACCTGCGGCGTCAAACACAAGACATCATGTGACCGATGAGAAGAAGCTGCAGTTTGTTTTCTGGCCACTGGGTGCCGCTGCTCCTCCCGTAGTCACATTAATGAAGCTGCTGAGCAGCTTCATCTGGTGCAAGTAACTCGATTGATGGCTGCACAGAGATTACCGCACTACTTGGAACATTATTACAAGGAAGGTTTCCTCTTATAGGACAAAGATCCAGTCGGACTAACAAATCCGGTTTGAGATGTTCATCACTGACCAACATCAAACTGAACCTTTTAATAAGTGGTTTTATTCCAGGTTTTCGATGCCATCATCACTTCTGTGGTGTGTGTGTGTGTGTGTGTGTGTGTGTCTTTACCACCGAGCGGAAGCGGATGGACTCGATGGATCCTGCATCTCTGAAGAGACTCCTCAGGGTCTGAGGAAAGAACCACATGGAAACATTAAACACAACTTCCTGCGCCGTTCTGACGTACTCTGTGACAAGAAGCAAACATGGCGGCACCTTCTTGGTGCAGCTGACAGGCAGGTTGCCCACGAACACCGTCCTCTTCGTCTTCACAGCGTCTTCCTCTCGCATGTCTCTCTGCTTCTGTCTCTTCATTACCCAGTACTCGACATCCCTTTCTTCGCCTGGCTCCGGCGCCTTCCTCTTCTTCTTGGTGGACGTCTCCTTCCCGCGCTCTTCTTCGTCTGCGTTCAGTAGACTACTTTCCCTGAAACCAGCGAGGAAGAGAAACACATGGTGGTTATCAGCATCAAACATTAGCATGAGCTGCGACTCTAAACATGGCAAGATCGGTCCTCCTGTGTACGTGCTGAGCTCTGATTGGTCCTCCTGTGTACGTGCTGAGCTCTGATTGGTCCTCCTGTGTACGTGCTGAGCTCTGATTGGTCCTCCTGTGTACGTGCTGAGCTCTGATTGGTCCTCCTGTGTACGTGCTGAGCTCTGATTGGTCCTCCTGTGTACGTGCTGAGCTCTGATTGGTGCTTTGCCGTTAGAACCTTCTCAGTAAGATGTTTATAAAGGAGATTGAACCGTTTCTTTTATCACGTGAATACAAATTAAGCTGAAGCAACTTTAACTAAACAAGGAAGAAAACTGAAAAACTGAAGAAGAACAAAGAAGACGGATTCATGTGGTGATAAAATACTTCAGGAGAGAAGAAGACGAGCAGACAGGACAACCTTGTCAATCAATGAGTAGATGTATCGATCCTCACCTGTTCTCCAGCTTCCTGTCGGCTGCTGATTTGTCTTTGGTCGGTTTCTTTTGTTTTTGACTTGTTTGAACTTTGACCTCTGTAGTTTCCGTCTCCTCTGCTTTTTTCGGAACCAGCTGCCATGACAACACAACAAGTTCAAGTGTCACTGCATTGATCATCTCATCTGTGTTGTGTTGTGTCACCCTGCAACTACAAATGTGATTCTGTCTTTCGTCACGTCTGATTCCATCAACCGTCCACAGAGTGTGAACGTTGTTGCTGTTCAAGCTCAGTCAGATTCTTCATCTCATCCTCATCTTTACTGATCTTTGCCTCGGCCAAGGAGCCGGGCAGCTGAACTCCACCAGGCCCAGGAACAGAACAATTGTCAGGGAGGTTAGAAACTCAAAGTGGTGCTGAAATAATTGAGTTTACTTTTTCACAATCATCTCAAACATCTGCACCGTTCCTGATCTGAGTGAAGTTCCTAAGAATGGATGTTGTGTCGGATTCAGACTCACTAGAATCTGGATTCGGTAAATGTTTCATACTCTAGGGAGGACGGACGTACCTGTGGCGCTGGCTGAAACAGGACGGGCGCAGCCGGCGCGGCGGTGCTGAATAAAGCTGACAGCGATCCAGGAGCTGCAGAGTTCTTCTGGAACAGACTTCCCGACACCAGACCCACCACGTAGTCAGCTGGCTGTTGGCTGGGAGACACGTCCCCGCTGAAGACAGAAACACTGAGCTGAGACGAGGCGACAGGTGAGACTCACTTTACAACCAACTACCAATCAGGTCAGAGAGGAAGAGGATGAAGAGTTTCCTGCTTTCTGTCTCACAATTGATCAATGGTGCTACGTCCTGTTTCTCAACTGTAAGAAAGTAAGTACTTTATTTGTATTGCACCGTTCATGACATGCAGCTCAAAGTGCTTTACAGAGCCAGAATACAATTTCAGTTCTAAGTCATTTTAAGTAAAGTCTTTTCCCTCAGTCACCACGGGGCCGTGGCCTCCTCCTCCTGGGGGTTTGGGCTGTCAGCAGATGGTTTCAGTACACCATGTTTTGTTTTCAATTCCGAGAGTTCATTTGTTGTGGATGTTCCTCCACCATCCTCGGTGTATACATACATACATACATACATACATATATATATATATATACACATATATATACACATATATATATATATATATATATATATATATATATATATATACACATATATATACACATATATATATATATATATATATATATATATATACATA
>CAAKHC010007925.1:3007-30178 GCA_901007825.1 Macroramphosus scolopax | reverse complement strand
GTGGAGGTGCACAACCAACACACACCTCCACCCGTGCCCATTGCCTACTTTCACCAACACTGACTTTAAGCATCAGTAATATGGCATTTGCAGACAATATATGTTTAAAATAGTATATTTAGGGTGCAACAAATCCTTCTCAGTTTTGTTTCTAATTTTCTCCTTCCTTTATCTTCACTAGAGATGGTTTAAGTGCAGGTTGGAATATAAATCCTCAACTCCACACAATCTTAACTTGATTAAACTAACATTTGAAGCAGGATATAACAAACGTCAGTCCCTGGAAACGTTTCCGAATTCGTTCAGTGACTGTAGCGATGTCGACCCAACACTTCCCCCGGGATTAAGCCCTTGGCAACAGTGACGAGAAGGAATAACTCCCTCGTGACAGGAAGAAACCCTGAGCAGAACCAGACTCAGAGCAGGCAGCCATCTGCCTCGACCAGTCAGCAGAGAAAGTTCTTTGTGCATGCTGGTAAAGATTTGCCTCTCACTCTCTTGGACACTGAACGGTCACTCACACAAAAGGTCACGTAAGGTTTCAGATTAAGACAAACGTGACAGGGATTCCTTGTTTAAGAGACATGATTCAGCAGGGACGTCTAATCTATCAACCAGTGTGTGGCGTGTAGTTAAGGAGGAAATTAGTGAAACACCAACGACGCCATGAAACACTCTGGTAGAACCTTCAATGTTATGACATGTAATTTAAGGATACAGCACACAGGTTCGTTACTGATTCAAGACAGACGTGATTACATTACAAATATGCAGGAACAGGAAATACTGGGGGGGAAGGAATAACATAAAGAAAGTTACTGAAACAATACAAGGAATAGAAGAGATTCTTTATTACAAAACTAGCTAAAACAGCATTAATACACAATGTAGAACTCTCAGGGGGGGGCCTTCAATACCTAATAACTACCAGTCCAACATTGAGTAAACCAAACTGGGAGAAGTGAGCTCATCCATGTACGTATAATCAAAGACTGACTGGTATTTATTCACTGGCTTCACCTGGACACCGAACACCAGCTCAACCAGGCCCACAGGTACTGTATATACTCAGGCCCTGATTAGGGGGAGGGGTCAGGGGTCAGGCCTGGGCTCTACTCATCAACACTATGCATACTTCCATTCACTGCCACTAGGGGGACGTCCCCCCCCACCAGAGGAACCCACCAGGGTGAAGTGGCTCTCGGGTTGAGGTCATTGCCAGAGACCACCAGAGGGGGCTATCACATTTAAATTGGTATCCATGCTGACGCCTGCCCATGTTCCTAGATATCATTTATTTTCACAGTTAAGTGTGCCATTAGCTTTGGCAATAACTAGCTCTCTATTATTAGCATTAAGCATCCCTGCAGTGGTTGCATCAAACACCCCGTGCTTTGCCTCCAGAAGGCTGTGATAACGTTGGCAAAGCATAAGATTTCTAAAATAAAAAGGCTTTTCCAGGCAAAAGAGAGCCGTACTCTGCTCTGACATAGTGAGGAGACAATTAAAATTACAAGACATTCCCAATACGAGAAGTTCTGTCTCATCTCTACCTCTTCTCTTTTCTTTTTCACTCTCTCTCTCTCTCCTCCTCCTCCTCCTTCTCTCTCTCTCTCTCTCCCCCTCGCTGTCTGTAGTTTCAGGAATTTTTAAATAGGATGTTCCCCAAATATCTAGGGCATCTTTTTGGGTCACCATTAAAATGATCTACCAAACTTATAAAACATGCAGAGAAGTTACCTTCTTTTTTTGCATACATGGAGATCTGAGCCTTCCTGCCGACACAAACAACAACAACATCAACCAGTACCAACAACAGAAATAATGTATGCTCTCATTATTATTCCTATTTAGAGTTCTAATTTATTCGGCTTTAGTGGGGAACAGCAGTTTCAAAGGAAAAACCATGAAGAGTGGCTTGTTGATAAGGCACGGAAGTTAAGTCAAATTATTCAGTCTCCCTGTGTTTTCTCTCTCTGCCGTTTTTCTCTCACACAAACCCGGCTCGACATGCACACATCACTCAGCATCCCCACATCAAGCGGTGACAATTTACAATTAATTTGAGAGAATTCATATTTTCCTTCCTCATTTGTGCCTTTGCAAAGGCTCTATGATCTGCAGCTCCAAGCAGAGCGCCGCAGATAAAAGCCGCAAGCCTCCCCTCATCAGCTCCATATGTCTTTATCACCCAACGATTGACAGACACTTATGAACCGCCAAAATAAAGCATCCCAGTCACTCCCCCTCACGATTGTCCAGCCAACACTATGCATAGAGCTCCACTCGTGATAGATAATGACTCATTTTGCTAAGAGAGAATCATGAGAATAAGCCAAGTATCTCAGGGAATTTTGCACCCGTCACTGCTTAGTTACAGGTATGTATTCAAACAAATTCTTCTCTTGTTTCAGAGAGAGGGAGAGAGAGAGGGAGGGTGTTTGTCCATCTGCTTTCAACCACTACCCTCATATGTTCTCACTATTGTCTGCCAATAAAGAAAAAGAGTTCCTTTCTTTTTCCATGACGTTAAAAAAAAACTAAACAATACCTCCCTGCACATTTCTGCCTCTCCTTGTAAATGGAACACTTATATAAGGCACCATTGTGGATTACATAAATGTTTCAAAGTTATCAATATTTCATCCTCTGTGCGTTTGATGTGTTTGGTAATTGGATATTTATGTTGTGGGCTTCCTCTCTCAAAACCCTCGTTGCACTTTGCTATTTGTGCATGTGCATGGTATGTGCCGCGCATCCGTAGTTGCAGTGTGTGCGTGTGTGCGGAGGTGTGCATGTGCATGCCTGCACACATGCACCGTAGTGTGCGGTCGTCTGTCTGTGTGCATCGGTGTGGTGGTTTGAGCCCCATGTAACGCAGATATCCAAGGAGGGCCACCACAGAAGAGAGTTAACACTGCCATAGAGTGTCTTTGTGTGTGTGTGTGCAGACAGTGATGCTCCGGTGTTCATGTGTGTATATGTTTTCTCTTCCCCTCACAGTGGGATGGTCAAGTAGAGGAGAGCGCTGGGAGGTTTGTCTAGTTCGTTATGGTGTCTCCCAGGGGCAGAGAGAGCTGGTGGTTCTTCTTTGATGAAGACAGAAAACAAGGAAAGACAGGAAGAGGAGGAGGAGAAGGAGGAGGGGGAGCACCAGTAAGGGACTCCTTAGTGGGAACTTGAGCCTAATAAATGTTTCACGTTTCTGACAGTTACCGTGACAAAAGAACTGCCTGTGTCTAGAAAGTATCTGACAAACCATTGAAGAACCAACCTGGGTGTTGTAGTGTGGCGACTGAGTGGAGAACCAGCGAGAGGGAGGAGCATTGGGCAACATAGATACGGATGGATGGACGTGTGCTCCATGCAAGGACTCACATCCTGAGATGTAATTCCCCTTTGCGAGCGAGCGAGGGAGCTGTTGAGTTTTAATTCAATGATCCCAGAGGAGTAGAAAGAGTTGCCTGCCAAGACGAGAAGAAAAACAGAAAAAGCGGAGAGATGAGAATGGAGAGAGGGCGGGTGAAACAGCAAAGGGAGAGAAGGGAGGAGGGAGCGAAAAGAAGGAGCCTGACTAGTACCTTCACAGTCCATTACATCACTGTTCTCTATTAGAATACTCCTCTCTGGCTTACGTCAGTGGGAAAGACTCCAATCACACTGTTGGTACAGAAGCAACACCTTCATCATGGTATAACAAAACAACAAATACAGCCCTGCAGCTTCAGCACTGCAGAAGATGTACAACACATACTTTGGCTCAGATGACATCAGTAATGTGATGGTATGCTTCCAACATCATGTCCATATTGATGTTAAAAACATCACATAGGCAGATTATATCATGCAGAATGTATTTAAGGTTGTTAAACAAGAAGGCTTGGTCCTGCTGTACCGGTGTTGTCGACAGCTTTACTGCTCATCACACTAACAGCACCTCTGCCCCACTGCTGATGTGTCTGCTTACCTGCTTGCCTCCTCAGCAGTTCAGCAGAAAGTTGAACTGAGCTGAAGAGGTAGAAGAAGATGCAGCAGTGTGTATGTTGATCTCTGCTCATGGGAATCCTCACATGAATATGTGGATACTCAGCGCCCAGGTCATTAGTACATGTGTCCGTGTGAATGTAGGACAGGGGGGGTGTAACCGACCGATCCCGAGCCCCCCGATGGTACCGAGCACCCCTCCTCGTCCGTGGGAAAAGCAACTCAGTGCCTGGAGGTCCCGCATAACCTGTTTGTGTGATTTTGCTGTGGCTGCGAATATTCCAGTGTTATCATCAATCATTAGACTTTCTTGCTAGCTCTTTGAATCAGGTTTACCCTGCTGTGAACACATTTAGTGTAACAGGATCTGTGTGGGTGTGTGTGGGGGTTTGTGTGAGTGTACGCATGTGTGCATGTCCTGCTGTGAATGCAGATACAGCAACACTCAGCACTGGACATGAGAGGGATGGAGAAAGGAAGGTGTGTGTGTGTGTGTGTGTGTGTGTGTGTGTGTGTGTGTGTGTGTGTGTGTGTGTGTGTGTGTGCTGCTTGCTGTTCCATGAAAAGGATGGATGGAGAGAGTGGAGAAAGAAAATCAGGAGGATGGAGTGAGTGTACGTTCACATCAGCAGGCAGCAGCAGGGATGTACAGTATTACCTGAGAGACACAGAGTGCACACACACATACACACACACACACACACACACACACACACACACAAAGCCACATACTGTACATGCTCCATCCAGGTGCAGCGTTCGGTGTCTGCCTGTGATGAAGCAGCTAGTCCCGGGCAGAAATAGGTCGGAGAGCCTGGGAGTCTCTAGAGTCAAGAAAGATGGCCTCTCTGTACCCCCCAACCACCACTCCCCGACACACACACACACACACACACACACACACACACACACACACACACACACACACACACACACACACGCACACGCATGCATAACAGCTACCATAACTTAAGAAAGAGAGGAATGAGAATTAGCTTTCAACACAAAATGCAATTATACTGCAGCCAACATACCAGTAGAAGCCTTCCTATTGTCTGTAGTGGATACAAATATAACGTCCCTTCATAATATGCATCCTAGGGATTGTTTGTTTTGCTTAAATATAAGCTTTGGCACACACAATAGCGGTAATATATCACCTCCTGCCCCATGCTTTTGTGTACCTGCCGGTGTTTGTGTGTCTCTTACTGGAATAAATATGTAATATTGAACCACGAGATCATCCAATGTAAATCAAACATGTTGCAACTGATGAGCAAAACGATTAATTACATGAAAGCATGTGACTGGACAACAATATCTGACAATTTTTCATCAGATTTTTTTGTGTTCGTCCTGTTTTAGTATAACAGCCTAAAGCACTTATGTTCTGAGACCACAGGAGGACACAGAAATGAGTCAGTAACCATTAAACCCTGGTTTTACTGGTGTGTCATATAACTAGGCACAAAAACACATAAGCTTCCAACCCCACTCTCCCTTTGCAGCTCCTCTGTATCTGGGAGTGGGATTAGAGGTTTGGCCGAGGTATGGGAATGAGGCTTACCTGCAAGTGGGAGCCTCGTCCTCAGTCCCTCAGCGGAGGAGATGGAGATTAGCCTTGTACATAAATACACTGGTATTACCCACTACCAAGGATTAATATATGCATGTAGTATATCTTATATTAGTGCATTTATATGTGCTTTGAAGCATGCAATTTAAAGATTACTCGCAGCAAGATTACCTCCATAGAGAGCCGGGGCACATTCAAATATGGGATCTGACTGGATGAAAGGAAGTCAGCAAATCAAAATCGACACCTGACAAGTTGAGATACGCCTCCCTCCGCTTTGAATTTGAAACCCTGCTCCGTTGCTCACTCACAGGTTGCGCTCGTGTCACTTAGTCAGTCAGCTGGTGACTATTTGTTTGTTGGAATCAATATTGGTATTTTTTCTTCTGTTTACTCGCAGGTTCCGTCCAGTCAGTGAGTTGGCAGCTATTTGTTTGCCCGGAATCAATATTTTTTGTTGCATCCTCACCTGCTAAGCAAAGCAGCTGCCATTGTGGGAAAAGACCTTATATAACACAGCGTGGAGCCCGCCAAGATCAGCAGATGATCTACCGTAGAAAAGGATGGGTGTGTGTGTGTGTGTGTTCCTGTGTGTGTGTTTGCATGTGCGAGCGTTCGTCTTCAAGCATGCATACAGTCAAGGTTTTGTTTTCATTCTCGCAGAAGCCAAATCAGGGAAGGGCAGTGATTCGTTGTGCCTCATTTGAAGTGCAACTTGGAGACGTAATTGGTCTCCTGACACGTGCAATTGCACGAAAACACACATGCATCCCTTCACTCACATGCGTTCTGTCTCCCGTTCCCGTCCTGTGTTTTCCGCGCCTTTGAACCCATCAGAATGCATTAACCGAAAGAACAAAGAAGGCGCACGCCGGATGATGTTGATTAGTCGATTACACATAAGATGATAAGAAACTCTGGTAGATCTCATGAATATATTGCCTCATTACGTCCCGCAACGCTTTGTTTTGGAAGGGTTCCTCCTACGTTTGACAAACCATCATACAATCCTCAATGGCAGTAAGTCATAGGTTGTCAATCATCCTTTAAGTACACTCCAGCAAAGCTTTGATGCATGAACAAACCTAAAGAGGACTGATGGGTGTCTTCATCGTACATATGGCGTTTTCTTAATAATTTTAGCTGAACAAGGTTTCACACAATTACACAGCAACATAATTACGTGCTGGAATCTCCTCTGATTGTAGAAGAAAGGAAATCGTTTCCCTTTCAGACTGCGGTTTTCCTACATGCCTCCCAATAAAATAGTACAATGAAATACAAAATGAGCTCATCTTCCCATCTAATCTGTTTTACTCCCTGGATACGTATGTCTTGACTATATGTTGAATATTAGGTCAGGCTTCTCCGAGGAGGCTCCTTGCTCGTCACTCTCTGGCTTACTGAGGGAGACATGAAGAAGCGCCTTCCGCATTCTTCCGGTTTCAAAGCAGCGTTGCAGCTACTCAATGGAATAAAAAGCACATGTTTTATCGCAACTTTTAACAGAACATATCCGCTATTTATATCTCACCACCAGCAGATAGAGGGATGACAGCTTTCTCCTCTTCGGCTTTCACTCTCGCTAAAAATTTAGCAATCAGCCCCTTTCTCTCCTCCCTACAGCATTCACTGTTGTGCGGGAAACGGCGGTGTGTGTTTATGTGTGTGTGTGCGTGGGTGTACGTATGTGCATGTGTGTTCTGTATCTGTGAATACGTGTCTGACTAGTGTCCCTGATGCCTCACCTACATCTAAAAAGTTAGCTGTCATCGCACACATGACAGCTTCCGCAAATCAAAGGCGCATCACACTTGTTTCCTCGTGAAAAAAAAACAAAATTCGTCTTTGAGAATTATACTTTAAATAAAGAAAAACATTTGAATAATAGATTTATAACAAAATGAGTCCTGTCCTTTGCTAGTTGCGGAGATGAAAGTGGTTATCCTGCTGTTATGCCGGAGAGGGTGGAGAAACAACAGAGGCGTAAAAAAAGAATACAGGGAAGTCAACAAAGAGGCGAGGAATATGTTATCTGACAGGTGGCACAGTTTCGCTGCATTGTTCCTCCCGAAACTGATAATAAGACACCTTGCAAATGATGTAAGATAGAAGAAAACCATTTTTTGAACATATTTCATGCCGGTGATTTGATCTCAACTGTTTGCTGCACAGAAATATGAAGCGTCTGAAAGACCAGTTTGAACTGATGCTTCAACACAATAACACGGCTTATTCTCACTGACTCTCATGTAATATATAAAACATTTCTCCTCAATGCATTAACATGAATGGTATACTCTGTTACATGAAAGGGGTCAAAGAGGAAGAAAGTTTTTCTTTATCTGATTTGGTTCAGAATTAACTTTACGATGTGCTCAAAGGTCAAAGACCTTGAAGGACACCGGACACTCAGGCACAATAAAAATGTAACAATTTAAGATGGGATGAAAGAAGCTCGGGGGAAAAGTCTGTAATATGCTAATAATTACAATGATTAATAATGGTTTTCCAGCCGACGCGTGTTACACTTCCTCTTCTAATGGGATTCATCTAATTACACTGCTCTCGCTGTTGTCTTGCCTCTGGGATGTCTGATTGTTAGGTTCTCTCGTTCTTTCTTGCCTCCAGAAGCCCTGTAGATCTAAAGATCACAGAACCTGAGGAACATTTTAATGGTTGCTGAAATGAGCAGCTCTTCAGGCAACAACTTAACTTTCTCCCACTCAGAAACTTTCCTGGAGCATTACAAGTACTTCTTTGCTCTTGCCTTCTCTTTTTGCTTCATGCAATTTCCCGTCAGTTTGGTGGAGCGGGGAGGGGATCTGTTCCCTCTCAAACCACCTTGGACAAAGAAGTTTTTAGATCTGAGCCTAGATTTACTCAGCCGAAGTGTAAGTACCAGAACAGCCATGTAAAAATACTCCATTAAAGTTAATGTCCTCCATGAGTGATCCTACTTTATTAAAAATGCACATGAAATAGCAATACATGTACTTAAAATATTAAAGTAAGATGTAAGATGCATGTTCTGATCTCTTCCCAGTATTGGACATTTTCATTAATCTCGTATTTTTGTTAGACATTGGATCATTTGAATATGTATTAAAAATAAACCATTTGACAAGTTTGCAGGGAAAATCATCATTTGGTGAACATTACGAATGTGACCCTGAATACGCACAGAATATACCCAACTGACATCCTCTTTTGATTGTGGACATGAGTTTTGAAGTCATTAATTCAGCATTCTGTTCCAAGGAAATCTTGTTTGTTTCCAACAGGAAGTGACCATATTTGGAAGAGATGGTAGAGCTGGAGATCACCAGGTAGGAACCCCATAGCCTACCCTGCTTTATGTCTATTTAACTATAATTGGGACCATATTTTAAAAAAAAAAAAACTTTCTGTGTTGAAGGAGACTTGAAACTACTAATTGAGACCTGATTTTTTTATCAAGTGCGAATAAGGCGAATTATATAATTGATTTCTATGAAACCTGACACTTGAGGCCACTGGAGGCTCCCCCTGTTGGACAATAGAAGGAATGCATGCTTCTATCCACTCTCTTTCTCTGTCTCATGTACACAGGATGCCCTTTTCTAAGGATACTTCCAGGAAGTTCACCCACATCCTTTATGACTTGGTTTGTTAATTCAATGCTACTTCTTCTGGGATGGGTGGTGTGGGACAAATTGCCATGGCTAATTTTTCTGTGTGAAACGAATGAGCGCCTGTGTGAACACGCCCATCATTAAGACACGGGCAGATCTGACTATAGTCAATTCTGTATTATATTTGTTCTCATTTCGTGTCAATGTATTATTTCATCTGCTACTATTGTGCTGTTAAATGGACTTTGGACAAAGTGAGAAATAAATAAAAGAACTTGGTTGTAGTAGCATACACTTTACTTGTAAATCCTATTTAAACCCATTTAGGTTCAACAAGTTCAAGGCTTCAGTTCTTTACTCAGTCTCCGTATCACTAAGTAAAGGCATAATAGAACAATTAACTCAAGTGTAAATCTGACTGTAGCATTAGTTACCATGGTGATATGCCCCACTGCAAGGTGAATCACCTTCGTGAGACAGGGAAATAACGGATTGAGCCTCAAGTTACCCGGCTAACCACTAATTCCTGATACAGACCCCAGATCAGCGATCTAATTTCATTATCTGTATGTAATATGGAGCTCATCAGCCTGCTGAATTCAAAAGCACAGCGAGCATTTGACTTGTCAAAACAGGAACAGCACAGGTGCAACTAACTGCATTGATCAGTGATCGCTCTGTTGCATCGAGTGTCAGTGCTGCAGATCAATCAATGTTGGCGACTTCAGATATTGAATGAAGTTCAGTGTGAAGTGAACTGCTTCAAGAACGAGCAAACATCAGCTTGCAGCTTCACATGATCTTTATTTTGATCAAAACCTGTCAATTAGACGCGGTAACAAAGGAAAGCTTCTTTCCTTTGTTATCTCAAAAGTCTGCCTAACCGACCAAAAATATTACATTCATTATTTTTAAGGACACACTGTATAATAATCTAAATGTAGATATGTTAATTAAAGGGCTAGTTCAGAGATAAAGTTGCTTTCGGGAACTTTACTTCTTTTAAATTGTAAACCCACATGAAGTAATTAATATCAAAGGCTGTTGCCTTAGCAATGGTTCTTACCATGAATACTGTGTTTCCCCATTCAACAGTTTGGACACTTCTCTATCATTTGGATCAGCACAGCCTAATAGATGAAGTTACATAAAGTCTTAAAGGTTTCTCATCCATTACAGCAAACAAGTGAATATGAAGAAAATGCCACATATATAAATAGGAAACTAAACAGTCTGCTATGTTCTTTCGCTCCCTCTTTGAACTTCCAGAAGGCAATGGCACGATGGCAGAGAGTTTATGGCTCATTGTTTTTGCAAATCAATTTCCACTTTGGTTTTCATGGAGATGTGACGTATGAGCAGAGGTGTGTGTTTATGGATTTCTTTCAGCCTTGACCGGAGTGCAAATTCACACCAGCCCGGCACTAAAACTGCATAAGACAACATCAAAACAGTCACTTCTACTTGGGATTAATCCATATTTTATTTCATTATGGTTATTAAGCAATCATTTTAGTATTACTCATAATGAGGGGTTAAGGATAATTAAACCTCTTTCTTATTTTCATTTGTACATGATGAAACGGCGGCAGCATTGTCAAAGTGAAAATTGCCACTGATAGTCTGATTGTCGTTATAAAAGTGTGACAACATTAAGCAGAGGATCCCTACAGAGACAGAGTGTGTCTGACATGTAACAGAAGTCTCGCTCAAGGAGAAGTCTCGCTCTGAAATCGTGCGGGGGTTGAGTTGTTGCAGGAAGACGACGGTGTAAACGTTAGAGACAGCCCCTCCAGGGGGAAAGCATTGCTTAGTGTTGTCTGAAAGATTTTTTAAAAAGTAAACAATGAATCATGTTTGTGAATTTAAAAAAGGTGGCGACAAAATGACACACGTTTGATCACAGTTTTGCGCTGCTTTCATCGGCTTCACGAGGGGACATGGACATGCTAAAGTCGCGGCTAGCTGTGCTACACATGGCGGGAAACACTCATCCGTACACCGCAGACCGTCATGTTAGCAGAGAGCGTTTTTACGAGGATGACTCCTGCCAGTCAGAGAAGAGAAGACATCTTACACAAGTGGACTTTGTTCCCAGAGCCGAGAGACCTGCTGCAGATTGAGTTGAAGTGAGCTTATTATATATTCATAACGATGTGTGTTGACCTCGTATAATCCGGGATTAAGAAACACGTCTGTCTCTTTAGGGGACCTAACCATAATTACATCGGACCCCTAAGAGTCCTGGCTTGATATCATCCTGACTGCAATAATTGTTATCCCTCCTGTTCATTTGAGGTGAATTTCAAATAAAGGATCCAGAAAGATCATCACATTTTTTTACAATGATTCAATTCAACTCGTGACTTTCTACTTTTACTCATTCACCTTCCACTTTTATTACCACTTTGAATGGACACAATAGAAGCAGGTACATCAATCATGTCATTAGTGATGGCCCATGCATTTAAGTATTTGCATCCCATTAGTTGTGTATCTCGGTTTCAGTCTATTGGGGAACATTCGAGAAAACACAGCAGGAGCACCTACAATCAAGAGGAAGGAGGAAACAACCGCAAGAATAACAGGTTTGGCAATGTCGTTACTTCTATTCAGACATACAGTATCTTATCTACCATTTGCTAATTTTGTTAATATGAGATCATATCTGCTTTTTAAACTTCAACTACGTAATTTATCTGAAGCACCATCAAGCGATGTATGAATGAAATAGAACAGGGGCATTTACCCAAAAACATGTTATTAACGGCACGTCATAACTTTGGTTCTGCACTAGCACAGTTTTAGTTGATTATTCCGAATATTATTTATTTTATTTTATTTTATATTTTATTTTATTTTATTTTATTTGTAGTAGTATTGTTGCTGTTGTTGTTGTTGTTATTATTAAATGTCCAACTTCCTCGGGGCTCAGGAACCTGTTGCCCAGTTTGCCTACAGCCTGTTCATTTTGCGTACTTTACTCTTGAGTAAGTCCTGTTTTTTCCCACAGACCCCCAGGATGAATAACAATACTCTTGGAAACTGCTCTGCCATGCCATTTGTCAGCATCGAAGAATGGGCAGTAAGTCTCATCAGCCTGGTGCTCCGACTCCCTGCCAGTATCTACATGCTGCAACTGATAATATCCAGACGCTTGATCTCATCAGAGTTCTACGCTTTCAACGAGGCGATCTTTGAACTACTCATCTGCTTCCATGACAGTTCTGTACTGTTTTCATTCTACTATTCTAACATTTCATTGATGAAGACTCGATCTTTTTTGGTGGGTTTTCTGATCACAGGTTGTCCATTCCTCCTGACGTTAGTTTGTGTGGAGCGCTACGTGGCGATAGTGAAACCTGTGCTTTTCTTGAGGATAAAGCCACTGAGGTACAAACTTGCCTTTTCTGGAATTGTCTGGTTGATTACACTCACTTCTTGCTCGGTCAGTATAAATATACATTTAGAATTCAACTGGCTTTATTTTGTTGACACGGTAATTTCTTGTGGGGTGCAGCTTTATTGTTGTATTTCTACTCTTCTGGTGCTCAGACAACCCGGTCCAGGAGAAAGGGTCGGGCAGAAAAAGGGCATGAACAACATGAAGCTGAAGGCTTATAGGATATTAGTGCTCATCACATCAACAGTTGTCTTCATATATGCCCCCGTGTTTTTTGTTTTTCAGTTCAAACGTTACATAGGACAATCAAGCGAGTACTTACATCCTGAATCTGAGCTACATCTCTACGGCCGTGTCAGGGTTTGTGCAGGCGATGTTGTTCATCAAGAGGTTTGGGAAACTGCCCTGTATTAAATGCCTTTAGCACTTCAGTCCAGTCAACTTACAAGATCTTTAATGCAACCTCATGTGTTTTCCATCTAACACATCATGTTAAATACAGACAATCAATGTTGGTTTTGTAATAAGACGTCTTTTCATGATTTAAAGTCTGTTTGTGTTTATTCCTGCAAAGCCCACAGCTTCTGCTACAAACAGTCAAATCACTTAGTTCGTGGAGTTGTGTATATTTAAATATAATTTGCAATAGTGTTTGCATCGGCGCGTTGATCTCAAATGCTGCAGAACATTCTGTCGTGTAGGATTCAGTGGCATCCAGGGGATCGGTCACAGGTTGATATCCGTGTACATCATTTGTTACGTGGATTATTGAGTTCTTACATGTTTGATTGGAGTTCATGTCTTTCAACAGCTCCAACAATTTACAACCACTGTTGTTGTCCTTGCCGGTAAAACCTTGTTTAAATGCAAAGCAGCCTGATGTGTTGTGTAGGTGTCGGCTGTGATGTGACTGTAAGACTGAGAATGTGTTCAGACGTGTGGGGATTTCAAACATGTTCAACACCTTTTACTCATCAACTGTGCATGTATAAGTCTGTCCATGTGCACGTTGCCATGTAATAAAAGGATTCTTGTTCATTGTGAATTCAGTGGTGTCCTACAGTCGTAACAGTTGTGTGTCTTTTCTCTTCTCAAGGACGGCGTGGCCACATCTGTAGTGTTTTTTTTACGACTTAATAAATCAAGTTTCTCTTTGTTAAATGGTTTGACCTTGTTTTACTTCAGACAACTGGCCCAGATTTTAAAATCTCTCTGAAAACCAAATCTGGTACTAGAGAAAACACGTACGTACAAAAGTGTTGCTGTGTAAATAGCTCATAGATGCACTTTTCAAGCTTCCATCCAGATGTGTTTTAAGATATAAAATTACTGGGATAGAAGATGTAATGCATTGGATAATAGCTAATGTTGGTTTGTCCTTCAGTTATCTTTCAGCATGCACTTCTTAAACTCACATTTTAGGTAAGTACAGAGTGAATGTTCCACTTCAAGCCGGTGAGTGTGAAGCTCCCGCCGGTTCTCCTGCTCAGGTCGTCACATCGCAGCGCTTTGTCACAAACCTCCGGTGCGTCACGCCTACACAAAGACACCTTTTGGGGACAAACTCTGCTTTCAGCTGATCCCCGAGCTTTACGGCCAACAGCCCTCTCTGTAGTTTCCATAGTAACTGTGACTGTAACAAACTAACTGCCCCGTTGCACCTTCATACATGTGTGCACTTGTCACGCCTGCGCGACGCAAACTGTGACACTGACACGATATCCTCCGGTAGAACGGCGGGTGAATGTCACAGTTTGGTGTGACGTCAGGTTACTGCACACACACACACGTCCGTCCTTACAGTGAAAGTCCACGAACAGGAATGAAAACATGTTTTTTTTTCGGTGCAGGAGCGGTTGTTACATGACTAATAATACCATTACCTTCCCCTGTTTTTTATTCAGTTCTAGTCACATTTCTTCTTTAGTGCTCTTGGAAAATATTCTGCAAAATTTGCAATGAGCTCATGTCTGTTGACCTTAAGTCCTGTCCTTTCCTTTCTCTTTATCTCAGCTGAGTGCAGTTGCTGTGATGACTAAGACTGAGAGAGACTGTTCGCTTAAGACCCTGCACACACCCGACCACCTCCACCACCACCACCACCACCACCACAGCCACCACCACAGCCACCTGCTTGCCATGAACGAAGTCTTTGTGATTGACACGACCGTCTCATCTGCTCTCCCCGCACGCTCAGCGAACGCAGCGGCCAGAAAGTGACCCAGTCGGTTTGCTGAGAGCAGATTATAAAGTTGATTTTTTTTTTTTGAGGGTTCACAGAGACATTTCAAATTTTACTTGAAAATCATCTCAATTACATTTGTTCCCGGCGGCAAACGACAACCACTGTTACCGACTAACAGCTCTCCTTCAAAACAACGTGAGGCACTGCGACCTGTCCCTCACCTCACGTAGCACTCGCTCTTCTAGTTATTACATTTTGCTCATCTTGCTCAAAAAGGTTTTTACTTTCGAGCTCAGCTCAAACGCATGTTTCAGAGCTGGAAGGGTTAATACAAGCAAGAATAAAGAACTGGAACAGGATCAATGTGCTTAATGTAAAGCAGCAGCGGCGTATTCTCCTCAGAAATGTTTCCACTCACATATAAAATGTATGTTTGACCCGAGCGTCTCTCAGTCGGTTGGAGTCCACTCTGCTTCAGTGAGTTGTACATTGTTTATGTTGTACCCTTGACAACCATAAAGAAGTACAACGTTTAACCCAAGGAGAGCAATCATACAGCATTTTCCTGATCTGCTGACCACTCAAAGCACCTTAGCAGAAACTCACATTCACCCATTCATCCACTGCTTGCGAGGTGTCAAACCGCTTCCCCATTCACACTCACACATTCAGACGCTGAAGCCAGAAGCATGAGGAGCAGTGAGTGGTTCAGTGTCTTGTTCAAGGCCACTTCGGCTCTGGAGGAGCCGCGGATTGAACCAGGGCCGTTCTGAGGGTAGACGAGGCCACCCGGTGATAACATGCATGTAACTGGAACCATAGAATGACAACAGCAATAGAACTGTTCCCTTTAACTTGTATACATGAAAATAAAACAATATTCCTTTTGTTTTGGAGGCAGCTCAGTTTAGCCGTACTTAACTCACTGTTACCACATACGACACCCACTTGCATTATTTGGCATTCAAACCGATGCAAAGCAGCCTCTTGTTTTGGTGTTGTTGTCTTTGCATTGTTTCGCTGCTTTATTTCTGCAAAAGGAAAGTAAAGGCTTTAAGTGCAGCTGCAAGCTGTCCTGTTGGCAGCTGTATGCTAATGGTTCGCCTTGTTTGTGACTTTGAAAACAAAGCAAGTCTTATTCTGGTCAGCGCTCGGCTTGAAGCTGACACTTTTATTTGCTGACGGGATAAAAAAAAACAAATTCAAAAACATTTGTTTTTCTGTTATTGACAGTATTGTAAGATGGAACCACCACTGTACTCTGCTATCTGGTTATTAGCAACATGCCAAAAGTAGAAAAAAATGAGATTTAACATATATGAACTTCATCTAAGATGTTATAAATCAAGAAAGTGATTTGGGGAAGAACTCAACTGGAAAACCCCCAAGGCAGAATCCTTCAACTGGTACTGGAGATGAAGTGATCACCGCTGCATTCCTCTCTAATCACTTCAGTTATCACTTCCTTCGCACCTCACACCCTCTCCAGATACCTTTCCCCCTGTCCTGACTCCTTTCCCTTCATTTCCGCCTCAAGTTTCTCTTTGAAACCCTTCAAGTCCACTTCCAGTTCACTTTTCCTTCCCTTTCTCCTTTCCTGTGTAAATTCCCCTTCCATCTCCTCTTCCTCACCACTTTCTCTCTCTCTCTCTATCTTTCATGCCTCCCGCCCTTCCTCTACGTGTAGGCTGTGTGATATGTAAATGCCCAGACAGCTGCTCGCGTTTTCCGAGTTTTGATTCAGCCGTCGACATAATTAACGGCACTGCGAACTGTGACTCATCCCAAACTAGGTGAGAGCAGCTCTCCTAACCAGCCAGCTCTCTCCTCTCCCTCCGTGCTCTCCTCTCTCTCTCTCTCTCTGCCTGACTGACTCTCGCTCCCTCACACACACTGTGGGGGTATTTACTCAGACATTTACACCGATGCCCAAAGTTAACCCTGAAACAATCGCCCACTGGCTGGCTGCTGAATTGTTATCCGAACTCTCTCGGTTTCAGCCTTCCTTCCTCGCTCCATCATGCCACCGTCCTCCTCCATGCCTCACTCTTTTCATCTCCAACCTGCAGTAACTTCTCTGCTCTCTCGCCCTCTCTTCCTCCTGGAGCCTACTTATCTCCTTAATGGGGATATCAATTAACACGGGGAGCTGGGATCCCTGGGCCCTCAGAGAATTAATGCACAACATCTAAAGCCACAGAGACAGGCTCTAATGTGATCATCTGCTCCCTTTCCAGTACCTTATTCTTTCCCTTCCCATTTTTCTTGCATGGTGTTTTGCTTCTACATAGAGGGAACAATTAATTTTCCCTGAAACCTTTCTGTGTTTGAGCCGTAGCAGAAAGCTTTATCGTTTTTATTATATTTTAGGGGTTTGCAAGCAGCACCTATACACTTATTCCAAGATGTTGTAAACATACATCAGCACACATAATGACTGTTTCAATGGTCTACGGACGGAAAACAGACCAGCACTTTATAGTTAATTGAAAGGGCGGGTCATATAAAACTAATGAAGCTACATCAGTTGCAAACATGCTTAAGGTTAAATGCTGTTATTAAACATTAAAGAGAATGAAAGAAGCACAAAGCACTCGCTGCTGTTGCATCGCGTTGCTTTTAATAATTTAACCGCAACAATGATCCTTTTCAACATGCACACACCAGATCCGTCTTTTCTTCTTCTACTATCTCTGAACACAACGGGAAAGAGGAAAAGCCGTTTTCAGTAAGGCATCGATGACAATGCAGCTTCGGCGCCGCAGACCTACTGTATATATATTTAATAAATGCTGCTCCGACATGTCTTGTTGTGAAGTGAGTGGGCGTTTGAAACATTTATTGAAACACAATTAGACAACAATAAATGCATTGAGGTTATTTTCAAAGGCGTCTCTGTCCTTAGAGGAATGGTGTCACCTTCCTTCCCGACTAACCCTGCGAGTATATTTATATCGCTGATGTTTGAAAGGCTTGAGCAGCATATCGTTATGCTGATGTAGTTGTAGATTCATACTTTTACTGATTGCACCTTTAATGATAGGAAATAGCAGGTAAATCTGAAGGCACTTCAGTGATGAACAGTGTTATATAACCAGCAGTGTGTTTCATATGAAAAGCTCGGAGGCCACAATCCTTCAGCTGACTCAGTGTCTTCTCTTCCTGCCTCCTCTTCCTCGATTGAATAAAGGCATCATAAATATTGTCTTTCTCCGCCAATATCCAACAGGGTGACCTGACCTCTTGGAGTGAGGTTACGTTATGTTTCTATTTACAGCGGCGTCGGAGCCTAAGGTCCTGAGGTCAACGAGAAAAAGACACAATCGATCTCTGAACGGAGAAACAGCTGGAAGGGGGATAACCTGTCACGGAACGAACGGATACAGGCAAATATCAATGTCAGGATTGATATTCTTCGTCATCGGGAAAGGAGGTATGTGGACCGATAGTCTCACAGGACTTTTGTTTGCTCTCCAAAATACAAACCTCAAAGACGACACATGGAGCAGATCTATGTCCACTTATCCTTCAATAGTGAGTGATGCCAGTGAACAACCAGGGGTCCACATACCGAAGGCTGACATCACTAAGTCCACTTATTTTGTACACTCCATGGCCTAAACCTAACAAGACAAGAAGGATGTAGTGACTTCAAACCAAGCCATCATCTTTCCTTAACTCCAAGCAACTGCACAACTTGTGCTGAATACCAGACCTTTACTGCCGACACATCATTAGTTCAAGACAAATTTGTTTCGTCTTGGAAGGTGATGCACTTCCAGAGGTGGTCAGAGTTCAACCAAGTAGTTTATCAATAATTAGAATACATGCTATGCACCTGCTTGTAAGTTTCTCCCTTCTGATGCATTCTAATGGTGATAATGAATCCATCTAATGAACTGAGAACATCTGCAGCAGATGCAAAAGTGCACAGCAACATTATCTTTGTTTCGCACCCGTTTAATCCCTCATGTGGTCAGAGGGTGAGTGTAACTGTGATAAAACTAAAAACCAATCAGAGCTGATCCCATTCATATCCATTACACTTTGAACTGGATCAATAGTGACAAGGTCTGCGGCTCATCGCTCTGGAGCTGTCAGCGGGGGAAGTCCTAATCTATAGGAGAATGTCTGGCCACCAGCTCCAACTGAAGGGGGATCATATAAATGAAATATGGACGTTTATCAAACTAGATAAGATTTATTTAGATATCTGTGTGATAGCGTGTTTGATGGCAGCCTTTCAATGCGATGTGAGCCTGTTTGTACGTGTGTGTCTGCCTGTGTGTGTATAAGAATGTAATGTGCATATGTGTTGTCCTTTTTTTTCCCTTTTATGGTGTTTGAATTTTTTTTTTTTCTTATTTAAACCATGTTGCTTTGGTACCCCCTGAGCTTTCAAACCCCTGGGTGGTCGATATGGCCTAGTTTTTGAATATCCTGCTGCACACAGAGAGGCACACAAACAACTGGCACACATACAATGCACCGTCAGCCCCGATCGCACACACACACACACACATGCAATCGTCAGAACACGCATGAAGGTTTTTATCGCCCCTTGTTTTTTTTTTTTGCATACGAGAAAGGACAAGCGATGGATGGGAAAAGTAAGGATGAAGAAAGGCAGGGCGTGAGGAGGGAGATGAAGGGGACAAGGAGGAGGAAGAGGATTGGGAAGAAAAGGGGGGAGCTGAAGTATTATAGCGTGTCACAGTATATGGAGCAGAGCCAAGACACACGCTGTGAATAATCTGTGGTGGTTTTCTGCTGAGCTGGTTGTTGTAGCATTAAAAATATAATGCCAAATATGTTCCACTGTCTGGCGTGCCTTAATGATGACAGCCGAGAGGATGAATAATTAAGACAGGGGGGGTGAGGACTATACAGCTTTAATAGTTTAACAATATTATTTAATGCTTCATAGAGAACAGATACTTTGACTGACTCAGTTACTGTAAAGGTAGTTTAGAGGAGAACGGCTGTGAGGTAATGAGGGTCTCCTCGACTGATAGAGGGAAGAATATGTTGCAAATATGCAAATTTAAGCACATTATACTAATTAGGCTAGACGTTCAAAGTGAAAGCTCACTATTGCTACATTTTCTAATATATGTTGCTGTTTCCCAAGGTCCTTCGTACATACAGCGGTGCACAAACTTACAGCCTCGGAGAGCTTGCTGCAAAAAAAAAAGGCTTTCCGCTTGTTATTTGGGTGAATCATGAAAGAGAATACAGATGGACAGATGGATACAGACATAACAGGAGGTGCATAACAATAAGATTCATCACCTTGAAATCCAGGTTTAGACTAAATCTCCTGAGTTGAGTCCCAGAGTGCCTGAAATAAAGCGCTCTGAAACCAATGTAGCTTTCCCAAGAACAGTCTCAAACTTTAAATCCGGGAAGTAAAGGGGTCATGATAACGCCCTTCTGCTCTTCCTCATGATTTCCTGTGTCTGCCCTTTTCCTGCTTACAAGGAGAAATGATGGGATTGATCAACCACTTGTGTAACCGCCCGGTTCACTCATTGATTCATATGCTGTGTCCTTTAACAGTCCTCCAGGTTTCATGTGGTTAACATTGGATTACAGCAACCCACACAGGGAGCTGCAAGGACACATGATATCCCCACAGCGCAAGAACGGATCAAAACTTGTGCAGTGTTGAACACATCACAACAAGACCACAGTCTTGCTTCAGGCGCAGTGAAGGCAGGCGCAGTGGCAGCTCGTGGTAATGATGACATGACAGTGACAGCAGACTGATGCTACGCTGCTACACAATCTACCATAGTCGCCATCGTTATCTAGGGAATAAAATTGCCATTCAAAATTTAACATTAATCATTTGGGCCTGATGAAAAGGTCGTTAGTTTTGTAAGCTATTTCATTCCTGGGTGAGTTACAATTAAAGGGAGGGTGTGACATGGCATCGCTTTTAAAAGTTGTTGCTCCGGCACCACAGGATATATGACAACATCCAAGTGATGGTAAACACAGTTCTGTACAAAGATTCCGTCTGGACCAATCAGAGACAAACAATACCATCCGTAGAGCCATGCTGCGAGCGTATACATATGGATACGCGGAGTTACACAAGTGTCAAGCTGACACACGCGAGCAAACACACACACATTTCATCCCACATGCTCTGTAAATAGAGAGCAGAATGGAGCAGTCATTTGGGTGCGTGAACAAACAAGATATGCTCCTAGAAAGAAAGAGAAATAGAAAAAAAGAGGGGGGGGGGAATAGGGAAGGACAAGAGAGAAAGGCAAGAGAATAAATGGAGACGGAGAGAGAGAGACAGAAAAGGGGTAGGTGGACAGATGAAGGGGTGACTCAGGAATGAGATGAGAGGAAAAAAAAGATTCAGCACTTGGAATTATACTCTGCCTCCTCCTTTGCATCTCTGGTTCCCTCTAAAAGCTGGAAAGGTAGCATGAGAAAGACATGGATCTCACCCTGAACTCTGCCCTTTCTCCACCGACTCCATCCATCTTCCCTCCTCCCTCTCCTGTCCTACTTTTCTTTTTTTTTTTCTTTATCTTCCAATTCACTTCTTTTTCTGATCCTATGCAGGAGTGTATACAGAAGTCCGCCGCTCTTTTATCATGCAGTAAAGAGTCGGTGTTGGCAGGTGAATTGATATCAAAAGCGTAAGATAGGAAAAAAAAAAGGGAAAATAAAAGAGGGATATCACAGCGGTTATAAACCAGGCGGCAGAAGAAAACATTGGTGTTTTATGTTTTCTATAAACCATAAGCAACCATCTCAAGGTTTTGACAGCACAGCGCGGTGCAATGGTATTCATGGACAACACACAGCATACGATGACATCACTGCGTGTACAAAGCAATGTTGTACCTCAGTTAAGGTCTAGCTAGGTTTAAAAAACACTCGGGTGGGTTTAGGAACACATCACGGCTTGTGTTCAAATTATACAATGTGCAGTTGACTCGGGACGTGCCGGACTTGAACCGCCGTCTGCCGTTACAACGTCCGCCTCGCCTCCCAACAGACTTTCTCACAATATCTACGTCATCAGATTAATGTCTTTGCTCTCGTTAAAAAATCGTAGATGTGATTTGTTTACCTCGCATGTATCTGAGGTCTGCAGACAAGCACAATGGCAACTTTTTATTCTGGCTACCGGGCTGGTAGTGGGCAGTGTTTCTCACACTGGAAGAGGAATCATTCCCATAATGATGCTGTTTGCTCTATTTATGCTAAATCTGGCATTTAGCCTTTGGCTGTAGGCTCTGGATGTTTCCATTCAGTCCCACTGGGAGATACAGACGGGCTATCTGTGAGATATGCACAGGACTTAATGATTGTATTCAATATACATTGTATTAATTTACATTCACTGTGCAATAGCAATGATGTAATTAACTTTTCATGAAAATGTCAGATAAAGACGGTCATGAATGTTTGTTTTATGTGTTTGTGTGGGGAAAAAAAACACAAAAATACCTCTGATCCAAGTTGACATGGACACAACATGATGTCTGAGGGTATCTTGTGGTATCCGGCACCAAGAGATATTTCGGGGGATCCTGTAAGTCCATCAGATTGAGATCTGGGGACTTTGGGGGCCATGTTGTTGTTGTAGTCTGGTAGAGTGCATTATCCTGTTGAAAGAATACAAATACAGGTGCCCTGAAGGAGTGTACTTGGTCTGCAACAATCTTTAGGTAAGTGATACGTGTCAAAGTAACACCCACATTTCCCAGAGTGCCTCACTCTGGGTGCCTCAGTGATGTGCCATCTTCCAACAGTGCATCCTGGTGTCATCTCTTACCTCGGTAAATAATGCACACATGCATGAAAGAAAAAGTGATTCATCCGACCAGGCCACCTTATTCCATCGCTCTGAGCTCTGATGCTCACTTGCCCATTGCGGCTACGTAGCCTTGATGTACTGTGTGCTCAGACTCCTTTCTATCGGAACCAGCTTCAACATTTTGAGCAATGTGTGCCACACAGCCTCTCCTCCCCACGTTGATCAATGAGCCCTGGGTGCCCAGGACCTCTTCTCTGGTTCACTGGTTGTCCTCCCTTGACCACTTGATGCACTAACCACTGAATACCAGGAGCACAAAACAAGACTTGCTGTTTTGTAGATGTTCTGACCCAGATGTCCACCCGTCATAATTTGTCAAAGTTATTTAGACGAGGGCCGACTGTCAACCGTCGGCCTTCCTTCAGACAAAGGTAGCAAAGAATGTCACTCAATCCCCAGATGGATTCCAGTCTTCATATTGGCTGTTCTATGTGACCTTCTTTTCACTCATTAAATACATGTTCTGTGTACATCTTTAGGCTTTATTCCATAAAAAGCGGTTTTTAGGATGCTGTAAACGGTGGATTATCTGGCCCACCTCGTGTGTAAAATCCTTCTTACTTTTCAAGTATGTGTCTTTAAAGTTGATGATTCCGTTGTTCGGACTCGGGGGAGGACTTGTGTGACTGTATGGTCTTTCACCAAATTAACATGCGGATGAGATGCTTCCCAACACCTGGGTTAAGTCTGTCTCTGAGCCAAAAAGTCCCATATAAGCTTTGAAGCTTCTGATGCTTCAAGAACTTGAAGGTAGCAGCAGTCCAAGGTGATCGCCTCCTCTCCTCCTTCTCTCCTCTTCTCCCTTTTTTTTTCCACATATAAATCTTACTTATCAGTAATTAAATGTGGTATTACCACATCAGCCTCTTTATATACATATCATAATATATGGGATTTATTTGCTTAACTTCTGATGAGCTCAAATGGTTTGGTTTCAGACATATAGGTGGTTTGTGTTTCATATTTGACCTACTTGAATAACTTTTAAGTGGCGGATTTTTTTTTTTATCCGGTTCTCTGAATCTGTCTCATTCTAGTGCACGTTTGATCTCTCTCTCTCTCTCTCTCTCTCTCTCTCTCTCTCTCTCTCTCTCTCTCTCTCTCTCTCTCTCTCTCTCTCTCTCTCTCTCTCTCTCTCTCTCTCTCTCTCTCTCTCTCTCTCCTCCCGAGCTTATCTCGGTGCGCATCGTCAGCTCCAGTTTGAAGTCCAATCTGACAGCTGCCGCCTTACCCGGTCCTCTCCCCGTCTCTCTCCCCGTCTCTCTCCGGTGGTCACCTCGTCTCGTTTGGGAGGCACAGCCGCCGGATTAGTGATCTAAACGTGTGTAATTATTGATGTACTTTCTGCTCGGGACCGATGCGAGGGAGGACAGGCTGACGGGCTCTCTCTCACTGTGCCTTTTTCTCTTTGCAGTTCATTCGGGACTGTGGGAGCGCGTCTGATCGGCTTCAACTTGGGGCGAAGAAAGACACTGGAAACTCCTCGGGATTCTCCGTACACCGAGCACCTACCCGGATATTCTGGTGAGAATAATCACGATACATCTGGCTTGATTTAAAAACCCCTTTCCGATTGAAAGTAGCTCTCTGCTCGTGTTTTGTTTTCCTTCATTATTATTATTTATTTGCAGTGCTCGGGTCTAAATATTGTGTCTCTTTTTAAAAGTATCCTTGCAACCCATTTAAAGCAGCTTTGTTTCCGGTGCCAGGAGCTGCAGCAGACCGCGCGCCTCTCTTTCAAACCTCCACCACATGGCAGAGAAACTTCTCGCTTTTTTTTTTAATGCAAGGGACTTAAAGGTGGACCTATTTTACTATCAGTCAGTATTCCCATCACGGAGGGCTAAGAGAGTTAACACCCGGGTTTAGTGGGGTGGGCGAGAGATTTGGATGAGAGGAGTGTGAAGATTTTTTTGGTTTCCCTCAGGGAAGCTCTGCTCGCATCCTTTAATGAGAGGCATCTTTTTATCTCCTCTGCAATGATGACTTTGTCTAATATTGTTCATAATTTGCTATTATTGTCTGCGATTATATGTGAAGTGACATGCTACAGTAGTGCTGACTGTGCTACAGGCAGACATCTATGGGGCCATTTGCTTCTTTGATTGTCCTGTTTATCAATTAAGCTTGTCTATTATGGAGATATCACACTTCCTCCAACATAAAACATTACTCTCCCACACACCATCCGTTAGCATCTCACCTCCCACATAGCCACACTTGCTGTCCAGAGCCGATTATCTGGTTATGTGCCACCATTTGCACTAATAGAGACTCCCTACTTAATTTAATGGCAACTCTATCTGTCAGCCCGAGCACAGCAGAGGGCCGCTTAAAGGCTCATCATCGATGTCATCAAGGGCAGATTGAGAGGCCGTAAAGATACAGAAGACATGACAGAGTGCCGGTGGAGGTTGTCTGAGTAGTTTGCTGATGTGTTTTATCGTCCATTTACAGTACTGGGCCATCGTTGTGAAGCATGTACCCTGGAATGTGAGTGTTAATGTATGAATGACTTTTTCCAGTGTGTGTGTGTGTGTCGGCTCTGCACAGTCATGTGTATGCAAGGGAAGAATAAGTGAGCGAAAAGAAACGAGTGACAGAGATGGAGAGAGAGGGAGATTATGCTAACTCAAAGTATTGGAGGAAGAGGAAAACCCATGTAAGCAGTTTTTCTTTTAGCTTCTATATTTATATATTTAGCTGTCAGGGTCCTCACTGATACACAGTAGGTTCTTCTGGCTTTGACATGCTTGTCGCCAGCTTGAGATTTATATGAAACTGCTTCCTTTAGCATATCTATACCACGACAAGACAAACAGAGGGAGGCTAAGAGGATTGACCAAACAAGAATTAAACAGAAGTGAAAGTCTGCTTATAACTCAGGTGGCTTGGGAGCCTCTGTTAGGGTTTGAAGTGCTCATCAAAATTGAGAGCACAGGAAGAATTGATGCACTACCAGTGGATATAATCATTATTGATTGCAGGTTTCAAGCATTTAAGGTATGGCTAAATCAAGCGATGGGAGAGTCTCCTGTTATACCTGCTCAGTGTACCTCTTGATCAGCCTGGGATTCACGCAGCTGTTTCACTTTAGACACGAGCGGCCATGAAAGCAATCAACCAATTGTTTAGCCTTAACGACTCCCATCCGTTGTTTGTCAAGCAAAAAAAAAAAAAATGAGATGATGCATTCCGCTCTCAGATGATGTGCTGACACGGTGTGACTGATGAGGGTCCAGATAATGATGCTACTGTTATTCTTTCTCTCCTGAAAGATTGTGATGATCATGGATATTGGTAAAAAAAAAAAAAAAAGGAGGCAGGTAGGTGCATTACATCATCGTGATAACGGTGTCACAGTTTCGCGGTCAGGTTGAGGTCACTACATCCAACAGCAGAATATTTGATTTTTTCCTAGAATATTCTCCACTCCAAGAGCTCTGTGACTTTTATTGCAGCAGAGGCAAACACTGGGTTTTAGTGCCCGTGCAGACAGACAAGTATTTTCTGACAGCATGAAAGAATGGTTCTACTTGTGTTTGGTGTTGTTGTGAAATTGGTGGGCTGGCAGCGGCATCATCACAGTCTTAAGAACATGACAGTCCATGCAAAATGGTCGAGGCGTCCAAAGCCAATTCGGATTTTTCTATGTGACAGATTGCGTGTGTTTTTTTTTTTCCTCTTTCCTCCAGTTGTTGTTTGTTCTCTCAGATGCACACTTGCAGAGTCGCACATTACATGCGCTCTGTTGGGCGCATTTACATCCATTAACACTGATATACAATGTTTCTCATGAAATACCAAAAACATATTGACGCAGGTTCCCTCTCGCACTTGCCTACACACCATATTGTGTCTCACATGCATCCATCCATTCTTTCGTACAGTGCACGGCCTTGGGCTTAAAAATATCTGAGTACAAACACACGCACACGGACACAAACGCACACTGTTTTAGCAGGGACAGCCCTGGTGTGCTGGCACCGAACCAAAGCGCCGGTGATAACGAGGTTGAAGTTAGTGAGGATTTTCGCTGCGCCTCAACCTCCTAACACCCTTTCTAAATCTGATTCATCCCAAAATTAGATGTTTTTCTAAGAGAGTGAGATGAAAACACACACTCTCTCTCCTTCTCCCTTTCTCTCTCCCTCCCTTCTTCTCTTGCCAAATACAGTTGAGCTCTAACCCCCCTCTTATATTACTCTCATACTCTCACACACTATCTGTTTCACACTCCGTTCCTCCCTCCCGTTCTCTCACATCTCTCTCCTCTCTCCTCCCCTGGCACCTCGATGTGTTTCTCTTTAATTGAGATGCATTTCAATGTGGTGCAAATTAGCTTTCTACAGCTCCGGTCTGAACCTGTACGTGAGGGGTGTGTGTGTGTATGTTTGTGTGTGTGTGCACGTGCATATATATATATATATATATTTGTGTGCACGTGTAATCTATACGTGTGTGAACAGAATTCCCACAGTTGACAGTGAAGGCGCTTCATCCTTGTTCCTTTTTCTCCAACGTATCTTCTGATGCCTCCTCTCTCCAACAAACTTACAT